>CAWUFW010018817.1:0-208523 GCA_963921515.1 Calotriton arnoldi | reverse complement strand
TGTGACATATTTCGGGTACGTGTCGTTTGTTTGTGTTGTGGGTGTTTGACTTACCGTCTGCGCCGTACGCGTCCGTGCCGGTCCCGGTAATAGATGTAGAGTATTGGTAGGACCTGCGCGATGGGATTCATGGTTGGTTCGTCTCGTTCGGCTTTCTCGTGTCTTCGACTCGTACTCGTCGCTGGCTTGTTCGTCTCGTCGCTGTGGATCGTCTTGTGGCGCGAATTGGAGCTTATGTGCAGTTCTCCCGGATGCTCAAACGTGCCGTACGTAGCGACGAGTTCAGCGCGTACGGGAGACGCATCGTACTAGTCCAGCCGGAAGGTGCTGTGTATTTGGTTCCGTGCGACTCGATTCGGCGTTTACGGATCCGGCTCGGGCGGGGAACAGGAGCTGGAATGGGTAAGTACGGCTCGCTCGGAATCTGGGCTGTTATGCGCATCGTACTTGTTCGTTCGGTAGAGTGTTCGAGTCGGTCGGAAAACACGAGTTCGGCTCGTATTTTTTCCGGACAAATACTTTTAGGTGCGCTTCCGGCCGACATCGGAATCGGCCCCTAAGTGTAAAAGAACCACACAGTGTATTTACAAAAATAGGTATTTATTATAAGACACTCACTAACACAAGCAAATATCTCCTATCGGGAGATATATGAAATGCACACAATACTTTGCAAAGAAACAGGTAAGAAGCACATATTACACAGTGGTCACCAGGGGGGGACCTAACCATATACTAAAATAGTGGGATGCGAACCATGACCCAAGACAAGACTATACCCAGAAGATGTAGAAGTGCTAAGGACACAAGGAACCACCTGAGGTAAGTAACCAGGAACCCCACGGAGGCCGTGTGCAGAATGGGAACACAACCACGTGCTCAATTCAAGTCAATGGGTAAGTCGCTGTGGCAATTTTAAAGAAGAAGGACCCTTCCCAGTGGACCCTGAAGAAACCCTGTGGAAGATAGAAGGTTGGAGAGCCACCCCACCCGTGGATATACTAGGAACCAGGATACCTACACCAGGGAAGTCGGGTGCATAGGTGGAAAGTGACGTCGGAAACCGCCGTCAAACTCAACGGAGGACTTCAGGAAGATGCCACTAGCGCAGAAGGTGAAAGTGTCCGGTGGAATCCAAGCCTGGATTTAAGAAGAGTAGAACCTGCAAGCAAAGGGGACAGAGTCTAGGTCACTCAGGGGTGACCAGGGGGCACTGGAGTTGTGTGCCCACCAATGTCAGCTGTTGCAGGGAAGTTGACGGTGCCCTTGTTTCTGCAGCTACGTGCACCAGCTGTCACAGAGGATGTCCAGGAACGGTGAACGAGCTGTCCCACGTCGGATGTCGATATCCAGAGGGTCGGTGTCTGGCGGGAGCACCAACAGGCCTTGGCAACAGCAACATGTGGCAGAAGATGAAAAGGTACGTTGTCGGGACCAGCAAGGTCCAAGAGACTCACTACGTGCAAGTGAATCAGAGTAGGCCCGAGCAAGCAGGGGAGCCCATTGGAGTTGATGAAGACCCTTTGATAGGGCCCAAAGATCTCTGGAGACAAGAGTCACCCAGCCTTAGCAATGGCCAGCCGAGGCGGTGCACAGGGATGCGGAACCGGTTGTGTCGACGAGGGATAGTGGCTGCAGACTCGGTCTGAAGACAGTGCAGGCCTCGAGGAAGCTGTAGGACCGTCACCTGTGTTACCGACCCGGTGGAAGACCAGGATCAGCAATCGCTCAGCTGTGTTGCGGTGCCTGCGGATGCAGGGGAGTGACTCCTTCAATCCTAGGGAGATTCCTTAGGGTGTCTTTGGATGTCCACAGGACCTGGAAAGGACCTGTATGGAGCACGGACACTGACGGTGCAGCAGTCTTGAGAAACGAAGAGATCAGGAGTAGACAGAGTCATCCCGGTTGCAGTCTCGGTTCCAAGGTGAAGTCTGATGTGGTCAGTCTGACGCGGTCTGCACGACTCGGTCAGGATGTCCAGACGAGTGAAGAGGACGCGGAGTTTGATCTGAATTGAATCCCATGACAAATCTAGGGACCCACCTACAGGTAAGCCCTTAAGTACCCTAAGGAAAGGGTTGGGATGATTTCGGGGTTCCTCCCAGAGGAGGGGCCGGACAGTGCAGAGGATACTCCCATGTCTTTTGTCCAGTTTCGCACCAGAGCAGGAGCCAATGGCTCCCTGAGCTGGTTTGAACTGGAGTATGCAAGGAGGGCACCAAATGTGCCCTTCAAACAGACTGACTGGCGCTGGCAAGCGCTCCCACCCTGCCCCAATACACTAAACCCTGTCTGGGAGGTGGTCACACCTCCCCGTGACAGGATATCTATTGTTCTCCCTTCCCCTGCTCGAGCTTGGCTCTGCAGTAGGAGGGCAGAAACATGTCTCAGGTCGGCAGCAGCCCTAGCTTGCTGTCCAGTTCAGGAAGACTGGTACCGGGACCACTGAGGGGCTCGCGGAGGAGCTTTACAGTACATGACGGAAGTCCTCATCCTGGGCTCATCACCCTCCGCCTGGGACGACTCTTGGTGGCCCCCGGCCCTGGGCACCGCGCCCAAACCAACGGACCACGCACGCAACCTGGGCTTCATCCTGGACTCCTCCCTGTCGATGACCAGACAAGTCAACGCCGTCTCATCTTCGTGCTTCAACACCCTGCGCATGCTCCGCAAGATCTTCAGATGGATCCCCACTGAAACCAGGAAGACCGTCACCCAGGCACTCGTCACCAGCCGACTGGACTATGGGAACACCCTCTACGCCGGAACCACAGCCAAACTTCAAAAAGACTCCAGCGCATCCAGAACGCCTCCGCACGACTCATCCTGGACATCCCCGACACAGCCACATCACCGGACACCTGAAAGACCTGCACTGGCTCCCCGTCAGCAAGAGAATCACGTTCAGACTCCTCACCCACGCACACAAGGCCCTCCACGACCTGGGCCCCAAGTACCTCAACGACCGCATGACCTTCTACACGCCCACCCGCCAGCTACGATCAACCAGCCACGCCCTCGCCACCGTACCACGCATCCGCAGAGCCACCGCCGGAGGAAGATCCTTCTCCTACCTGGCAGCCAAGACCTGGAACTCCCTCCCCACTCACCTTCGGCGAACCCAGGACCATCTCTCCTTCAGGAAGCAGCTCAAGACCTGGCTGTTCGAGCAGTAACTTACCCCCTCCCCCAGCGCCTTGAGACCCTCCCGGGTGAGTAGCGCGCTCTATAAATGCCGTGATTGATTGATTGATTGATTGATTGAATCATACCTCCCACACCATTTACGTTGAAGGGGTATGAATCCAACATGTTTGATAACAAACATGACAGGGTTCGTTACAGCCAGTTTAGAGATGGTCATCGTGTAATGACGCATGGCCACTCTATGGGGTATATTCACAAGAACGTGTGATAAACATCGCCAAAATATCTTACCACAACTTCTCACATCGCAGTCCATCGCGGGAAAATAACGCTGTGTCAACGTGGCATTCACAACACGGCGATACCGTGCGATATCCGCACGTGAACGCAGCAAATGTCCGCGAAACAACTAGCGCGACGGCGATAAAAACCCAAACCCTAACGCGAAAAAAGTCACGATGGGCCCAATCGCGAACAGACAATCCGCGATAAGGCACGCAAGGCCTGCAATACACACACGTCATAAGTGAAAAATCACTACAAAAACAGAAAAAAAACACCAAACAAAAAAACACCAACAGCGAAGCATGATGGAGTCAGGCGGAGCAGGCACAGGGGACGATCGGAACCCCACAAGCCCCCCGGAGCCCCAGCCAGGGACCTCGGGGACAGGGAAGGACAAGAAGAAGAGGAAGCCGCTGTTCAGTCCGCAGGAGAATCAGATCCTGGTCACGGAGGTGATAGGACACCATCAACAACTGTTCATCACCTCCACCGTGTCATTGGGCACAAGAAATGGAATATGGCAGTCCATCTTGGACAAGGTGAATGCTGTTGGAGTGCAGAGGAGGTCAATGGACGAGGTCAAGAGGCGATGGACTGATATCAAGAGCAAACTCGCCAACAACCTCAAAGCAGCAATGCAGACTGGAGGTGGTAGTCCTGCGCCGCAGGAGGAGCTGGATGAGATGGAGGAGATGGAGTCGACAGTCATCAGTGTGGATATGGTGGCAGGAGTTGGGGGCCCGGACACTGCTCTACAGGACCAGACACAACAGCAACAGGGTGAGGAGCGACCATGGCCTGGGGGGACGGGGGAGATGGGCACAATGGCACACATGCACAAATAAGCAGGCCACACTGCACACCCACATTGACTTCGGATCATGTCCCTGATCCCCTTGCCATACTGCAGCACACATAGGAACACCAAGTACGTCACCCTCGACTATCTGCCCAGAGTGGGCCCACCCCACACATCACTCAGCTCACATGCAACCCATGCACATGTGCTGAACCCAGCCAAGCTGCTGGTACGTGAGCCACACTGACAACGTAAGTGACACTGCATGACGAATCCCATGCCTGCAGTCCGATTACCCTGGCATGGTGCACGCAACGGCACTGAGGTGGCTGAGTGTGGACCACATCCGTAAATGAGCAGGTCACACTCTGACACATCCGCGTGCACAATCAACCCCTGACGTCAACAACACATCTGCGGACAAACCATGGCCCAGAGTCCCCACTCCCACCAAGACACACATCCACCGAAGTCTGGTAATGTCTCAACACCGCATGGACACAGAAGTCAAAGGCACACCTCCTGCAAGGGGCAAGAGGCAGCAGAATCAGAGCTGCAGGTGCGACTCTCACAAAACTGCAGCCCACACATATGACAGTCAGAGCACAGCAGCATAGACAACAATGTGGTACAAACTGCAACACGTGAACAACAGGACAGAGGGCAAAACTGCTGCCGCTTGTGTGAAGATACTGGACAATAACATTTGGCATAGCAGGGGGATGTGAGATGAAACTGCACAAGTACAACCTCACATCCCTGATGGTGTAGAAATGTCAACTGTCCCGCATCTAACAGGCATCACCCCTACACAGTCACAATGTACCTCGCCATGCAGTCTGTATGTGAAGTTGTACAATGCCTGGACAAACATGTCAACACGATGTAATGCAGCATCTCCCCTCAACATTGCAGAGGGACCATCAACACCACCTGCAGAGCAGACCCAACAACTCTACACTGAGGATGACAACCCCAGCATCGACACCGACACCCGCAGAGACCTCATCGCCCGCATCGGCTCCCCACCTCCAGGATCAGGGCAGCCCAGCTGCATTGAGGAGACCCCACCCCTGCACAGACCACACAGCAGGCAGCACCTGCCACACCTGCTGTCTCCCAGGACCCCCACGGAACACACCTGGCCTTCCAAACCCGTGTGTTAGAGGCCCAGGAGAAGCTGGCTGATCAGGTGCGGGTGGGGTTTGACCTCCTGGCAGCCAAACTTGATGCCATCCATGGGTGTCTACGTCCCTTCGGGGACCACTTACAGTGCCTGACGAACACCCACAGTCCACTCCATGGTCTCCAACGAGCCCTGGCCGACATCGCTGGAGTCCTGACTCAGAGACAAGAACACCTGTCAAGTCAGAGTGGCTCCAGCGATCTCAGCAGTGATTTGGCACAAATGCAGAGGCTCATGGAGGACATGGTGCGGATGGAGGCGGAAAGGTTGGCTGTCACTGCTGCACATCAGCAAAATGTAGCTGTGATATACCATGCCCTGCAGATCCTCATCATGGCATTGCTGCCACAAGGCCTGGCGCAGATGGATGCTGCTGCTCCTACACCATCCAGATCTGCGCCCCCTGGTGTGTCAGTGCCTCACAGTGCGGCAGACATATCTACTCCTGCACCTGATGCGTCATTGCCACACGGTGCAGCCGAAAATCCACCTCCGGCCCCTGATGTGTCAGTGGCACACAGTGCTGCAGCCGGAACTGCAGCACCCAAAGGTGAGGCAGAGCACACATCAGAGGACGAGGATGTGGATGGACCAGACTTCTTGATTATGAGGCGGCAGTAGCATTCCTCCCACCCATTTGGCCTGTTTCATCTTGGTTATGCCCTTGGCATCATGACCTTCCACTGCCCCCCGATGCACTCTTTGACTCTCACCTTGGACCACGACATGGACTGCTATATTCTGTTAGATGACCGATGACACAGCGATCAGACTGCGGTCTGGACTCTTCCTCTTCCGACGTACTTGTCATGCCCTGGAGGACTTTGGCTGGCCTGCCACATGCCTATGATGTGAAGTGGGGTCTGCATGGCCTTGTACTGCGCCAGCTGCAACACTCCACTGGATGACAATAAATCATTCACTATTGCACAGTTGTGTCATGTCTTCGTTCATTCAAGTATGTAAGTGTGGATGTGTGTTGGGTCAGTGATTCCCCCTGACGTCCATGTTGCACACGCCGTGGGACATGAGTCACAGGGTGCTACATTGCCGATTGCATTCCGGGCGGCGTAGCCACTACAGCAGGGACACACGCATTCGTCACTTCCTTGTCCAGACAGGACTGAACCAGCGCCCAGAGCCCCGGGATCATTCTTGCACGCCCGACGCTGGTCCGGCGTACGCCAGGCCAGACCACTACGCTTACGCTCCGAGGGGGGACAACATAGCTACATGTCCCAGGATTCCACGCTTGGGATCTGCTGGTCACTGGTCTAGTTGCCAGCATGCCACGGCCACACCCTGAGGGCAGGTTTGCACACACACCACACCCATCCAGCAGATGCGTCATGGGCCATGTGACACCGCCAATAAAAGGGGTCTGCAATGTCACATTCCCCACTGCCGGAGGTGACCTGTCAACGTACGCGCAACGGTACTCAATCATGGAGGGTCCGTGACTTGTGGCGCACAGGGTTAGTCGCCCCTGACGTCCGGCGGCCGTCACGGGCCTACCACCACGTGGCGCTGGCTTGAGTTGCACAGGGCTAGTCGCCCCCGAAGTCCGGCGGCCGTCACAGGCCTACCACCACGTGGCGCTGGCTTGAGTTGCACAGGGTTAGTCGCACCTATGAAGCTGAGCGGGTGTGCAGCCTGCGATGATGACGTGTGCACTGATATGGTCTCTGCCATTGCTGACTCAAGACCCAGTATCAAGTTTGGGACCAGCTGGACCACGGGGGTGTGCCGCATGATGTGGGGACTGCCAAGGCTGTGGGCCTCTGCCTTGGAGTTAGCACCAGCACGTGGTGAGCCCTCTTGGGGAGACACCGGTGGCAGCAGGTGAGCAGTGGGGCCTGGGTGCGCAGGGGCAGACATTCACTGCTGGGCGGCGGGAGGGGCTGGGGTGCAGCAGCATGTGTGCGCAGGGACGGACAGGCGATGATGCCGTGTGCAATGAATTGGACTCTGCAATTATTTGTTGTGTACTCGATTTCAGAGAGGGGACCTGGTGGACTGCAGTGTAGGCCGGAGCCTGCGTGCAATGCGGGCCTACCGCCACGTGGCGTTGCCTCAAGGTTCACAGAGTTAGTGGCACCTATGGAGCTGAGCGGGTGTGCAGCCTGTGATGGTGACGTGTGCACTGTAATGGACTCTCCCATTCCGAACTCAAGGCCCAGATTCAGGTGTGTGACCTAGTGGGCCGCGGGGCGGGTCCGCGTGATGTGGAGGCTGCCAAGGTCGCGTGTCCCGGGCTCGGAGCGTGCACCGGCACGTGGTTGGAGACACACCGGTGGTGGAAGGTGAGCAGTGGGGCCGGGGTGCGCATGGGCAGCAGTCTCTCTCCCTCTCCCTCTCTTCCTTTGACTGTCTCTCTCTCCCTCTCTTTCTTTCTCTCCCTTTCTTTCTCGCTCTCCCTTTCTTTCTCACTCTCTCTCTCCCTCTCTTTCTCTCTCTCCCTTTCTTTCTTGCTCTCTCTCTCCCTCTCGCTCTCTCTCTCCCTCTCTTTCTCTCTCTCTCTCTCTCTCCCTCTCTCTCTCTCTCCCTCTCTTTCTCTCCCTTTCTTTCTCGCTCTCTCTCTCCCTCTCCCTCTCTCTCTATCTCTCTTTCTCTCTCTCTCTCCCTTTCTTTCTCGCTCTCTCTCTCCCTCTCTCTCTCTCTCTCTCCCTCTCTTTCTCTCTCTCCCTTTCTTTCTCGCTCGCTCGCTCTCCCTTTCTCTCTTGCTCTCTCTCTCCCTCTCTTTCTTTCTCTCCCTTTCTTTCTCGCTCTCTCTCTCCCTCTCTCACTCCCTCTCTTTCTCTCTCTCCCTTTCATTCTCTCTCTCTCTCTCCCTCTCTCTCTCTCTCTCTCTCTCTCTCCCTTTCTTTCTCGCTCTCCCTTTCTTTCTTTCTCTCTCTCACTGTCCTTCGATGAGCGCATGACACACGTTCTTATCTCGTTTTTTTCTTGCAGGCTGTGACTTCCAGATTGTCCGGAGTGGATCCGCATGGATTCTTCAGTATTGTTGTTTTGTGTTGTGTATTAATAAAGTTATGTTGTGGGAATTTCAAAGTTGAATGTTTGTTTCTCCTTATTCTGGCCACACATGTATGTTTGTTGTTGTATTTGTGCGACATCAGGCTCTTTTTTTTCTCGTGATTTCGTGAAGTTGCTGTGGCACATCTTTGTCCGGGGTGGGTGGGCCGGGGGAGGGCACAGGGGTGTGGGGGGGTCTGCGGGTGGTGGCGGTTGGTGTTGTGGGCCTATAGGGTCTCCGAGCTGCATGAGCACTGGCTCCATGGCATCTGTTGTTCTTCGGGTGTGGCTGTGGGCTGGGCTCCCTTTTGTGGTGCAGGTAGCCGTCCTGCTTAGCACCAGCAAAAGGCAGGTGTTAATTCCCTGCTGCTACCGCGGGTTATCGCCTGTTTTTGACTCGCATCGCAGATCAGGCTGTCCGTTGTGAATCGCGCGGTGTTGTATTTTCATGTGTTTTTGCACGGACACGCCTATTCTGCATCTCATTAGAGTTAGTTGGCGGGGTCAACCGTGGCGATGTTTTTTGCGGCAGCTATCGCGGGTTATGTGGCGATGTAGGCAGTTAGCACCAGCTTGCGAATGGGGCGGTAATTCTATCGCCACTTTTGCTGCGCTAAAAGTGGCGATAACTCGGCGATAAGTCCTTGTGAATATGCCCCTAGGTATCTTAATGGCGGGTGCACTTACACCCCGGGAGAATGGACTGCGAAGGTTGTAGGGGTGTTCTGCTCATGCAGAGGCACCCTCACACTTAGAACCGAGCACCCCGCCTTCAGGATTGAAAGGCCTGCCTTAGGGGTGACTTATAGGTTTTAAGTGCAGTGACCTCAGATATAGGGAAACCTATATCTGTCGTAAGTGATGCTAGCACCAGCTTACACAGGCTCCAATGGCAGGCCCGTAGTCACAATTTGAGTGGTCTCTCATGGGTGGCATAATACATGCTGCAGCCCATGGGAGACCCCTGCTGTACCTATGCCCTGTGTACCTCAGTACCATATACTAGGGACTTATAAGGGTACATCCGTAGCCAATCTGGGGTGTACCTAAATACTCACCATGTTAACTTAAGGGAGAAAGCAAAGAGACTGGGGTCCTGGTTAGCAGGATCCCAGTTATACTTGTCAGAAACAGCATAGCACCAGGCAAAAAGTAGGGGTAACCATAAAAGCAGATCCTACTTTCCTACAGTCATGTCTGCATTACACAAACAATTTCATACACAAACCATTTACTATGTAGAAGTACCATCAAATGCAGTTGTCCACTTAAGTGTAAAACACAAAGATACACTAGAAAATCACATAACAAAGCTAAGCTTATGTGGCTGCTTAATGTCATGGTGTAGTCATTCATCAGAAAATGCAGTATCCAGGACTTGAAACACACACCACTTTTCAAGTCTCACATCACACAGATTGCACACTGGGTCACACTGTCCAGTATTGCAGTCTGTCGGTTCCCTAGAGAGTGCACTTGCCTGCACTAACTGTATGATTCCTGGACCTCCCCATCTCTCTGCTGCTGAGCTACTATGGCACACTGTACAGAGCGCAGGGCCCCAGCATTTACAGCTGAGGAAAGCCAAATGCTGCTGGACATGCTCCTGCCTCTGTAGAGGCAGCTCTATGGCAAACCAGAGGAGCAGGTGAGTGATAATCACACAGCATTGTCATTTGACATGTGCAATAACCATGCACTACTGGCATTAGGAATCCTATAGACAAGCATGTAAACTGTTGTTTGAAAAGTTTCAAAGTGCGTATATAACTGTTCTTGGCAAGTACACTGCTGTAGAAGTGTATGTACTGGGATAAACATCATGTTACTGTTCTCAAGGGAGAGAGTCTTCATTGAACACTGGTGAAGTACACAGTATGCCACTTTGCTCACCTTTTGACAGTGTGGGCAAGCTGCTCATGACCTGTGTGTACCAGTATTTGCCTCTGTACATGTTGCATGTGAACTAAGGGCCTGTCACCATGTCATCCTTACAGGTCAACTCACATCAGAAGGCCAAGCTGTGGAGAACCATCGCCCGGAAGGTGCGCTCCGTGGGGGTCGCCTGTCAGCCCAGTCACCATTACAGGAAACGGTGGCAGGACTTGAGAGGCTGGACCAAGAAGATCACGAGAGTCCAACTGGGCCTGTCACCTCCAGGCAAGAGGGGCACTTGTTGCACCCTGACCCCCCACATGTTCCGCATCCTTGCGGTGGTCTAACCTGACTTCGCTGGGATATTGAGAGGTAGACAGCAGCAAGGAGGGGCAGAATATTTGCCTTTTTGAACAACATTTTAACCCAGCATATTTAAGTATCCTATCCTGCTGGCCCTTTTTTAGGTTGTAAGACAGAGAAAACCACTGTTCAGTGTTAAAAGATGCCTTTGCACAAGGATAAGTAGATGCATGGTAATACACCTTTCTTCTGGAACATGTGAAGATAATATGGTCAGGGTATTGACAGTAGTGCCATGCTCATGTGATCTGAACGCATTAAAACAACATGTGCATGGAGATAACCTTCTGAAATATTGTGATAGATCAATATGTGTCAGCACATTGACTAATGTCTGAACTGTTCTCAGTGTGGTCACACCAAATCTGTGAAGTATGTTGTTGTTGGAGCACTCAAGTGTAAAAGCCCATGCTATACATCCAGGTAGCAGGTGATGTCTATGTTGAAGCCTTGGTGAGTATTGATTGGTCAGTGTGTCAATGTTAGGTCCCAACTCTGGTGCCCAGTGTATACCAATGTATCTCATGGGCAAATTACAGGTTTGCTAACTCATGTCACCTGTTACACTGGCCTTTCACATGATTGGGTGTAATATTTCATTCTGTCTATTGCAAAGAGTGAGTCCATATGTCTGACTCTGTAATAGTGACAACACATGCCATTCCGTGGCAAACAAAGTTGGTCACTGGTGGAAACAGGGCTTGGATTGTAAGGGATGATGTTAGATACACATTCAAAACGGTTCCAATGTGTGTAAATGCTCTTCACTGGTCATACTTGATGCCTCTTTAAACCATGTGTTTGATGCATCGTTGTTCGATTCAGAGATGGCACATGAGCATCATTTGGACATAAGTTAACCAAATGACATGGTAAGTAAGAGCATTTAAGCTGTACAAAGTGTGCACAATGACAAAAAGAAGTGAGGAACATTCAGACTTGGCCTTCACAAATGTAGACTTCTGCAGTCTGGACAAAATGGTACAAAGTGTTGACTGAGAATTTACAATCATGATGTAAAGGACTAATGGTCTGCACAGATGATGCATCCAGACGGTGCAGGGGCATAGTGATCCACACGAAGCATTGTGAAGATGCAGTCATTGGACTTGGCAGTGTGCTGACCATTGTTCACATGTGAAACTGGTGAAATGTTTCCAATGTGGACAACATTCTGATTCATCTTCCTAACACAGTGCATAAATGACACAAGACTGTGGGCCACGTACCTCTCACCCTAGCTATGCCTAATACCTTGGTATTTCCACGATAAGAGTTGAATGTGTGACCTGATAGACAACAACTTAAGGTACAGGACAGATGAGCACAATCAATGTTATCTGTGTGATATGGCCTATGCAATGACTACACCAGCTTGATGTATGACAAGAAAAGTATGTGACCTGTAGCACTAGACCCAATGGTTCCCAAATAGATGAATAGGGATTGCAGAATGGATACCATGTCTCAATTCAATTGTGTGACTCCTATCCCCATTGGGAGGTATGAACTCCCTTGCATTAGATGAGACAGGTATGTCATGACACAAGGCCGTCAGTAGCGAAAGACAACACATCACATCAGCTGGTACATAGTGAAGTAGTTGACATTGTGGTTGTGGACTTTGATTTTGCTACACACAATGTCAATGACTTCATCATGTGTGAGGGTGCATAGGTTTACTTGCATATTAACATGTGGTATTTACGGAACAGTATCAACATTTTTTCACACAAGTCCAATTGATGTAGTTGGGCAATCTTTGAACAGTTGTGATGAAACCCATTGTCAAGTACATATGGACGACTGATGTCATTCATTTTACTTCTTGTTTACAGCATCAGAACCGGCCTGCCAAAGAGGCAGCGCCACGGAACTTGGGGAAGCAGCTTGCCAGACTGGTTCCAGTGCTGAGTCTGAGCAAGAGGGAACCAGTGGCACAGAGGGTGGGGGGAGCCTCACTGAGGGCACGTTGGACCTAAAATGTGTCGGCTCCACGATGAGCTCAAGCTCCAGTGAGGACTCCTATGTGGTGGTGGATAACCCAGGTACTGGACCCTCTACATCAGAGTCTACTACCACACCTACCATCTCCACCCTCCCAGCTGCTCCCCAGCCTATTGTCCATGGCTGCTTCCCTAGAAGGGGAGGCATCTCCTTTACGCCAGGCACCTCACTCCCTGCCCCTGTCTCCCCTGCTGCCCTGAGTGTGGAGGCCACCAACATCCTGAGGCAGATCCCTGTGGGGTAGACAGCAGTGCTGAATGTCCTCCAGGTGCATACCAATCATCTTACCCAAATGGTATCATTCCTGGAGGGCATTCACTCGGACATGTCTGCCCTACAGAGATCCAATCAGGCTCTGGCCTCCACACTGATGGCAGCATTATCCCAGATCAAGCTGTCCCACCCCCTCCTGCTTCTTCCTCATCCACAGTCCCAACTAACCTCCCTGACCCAAGCACAGGCAAACATGAGCATGCATCCACCTCAACAGCCACACGCAGCACACAAACACACAGACACAAGGGCAAACACGGAAGCACACTCACAAGACAGATGTCACACTCTTCACCACAGACATACCACCAGAAACCACACCAGCATACACACACATGCCGCAGACCTCACAACCCTCTGCCTCCACAACTTCTACCCTTGCCTCTCCTCGTACCCACTCTGCCCAGAAACCCCACCTCTTTGCCCTTGACCTCTTCCCTACCCAAACTTACCAACCCCCTCCTTAAAGAAGAAATCCACCCTCCCACCCCTGCCATTCACATCGGACCCACCTGCCCACTTCTAAAAAAAAGTATCCCCAAACCTCCCACCAAAAGGAAATCCCCCCGGTCTAAGAAGTCCTGACCCCCTCCAGAAACCCATACTTCAACATCCCAGCCCAGTACCTCCACACCCAAGAAATCCCGCCCCAAGAAAGAAACTGCCCTCCCTATTCCCTTGCAGACCCTTACCCATTGCAGAATCCCCAAAATCATCAAGCCCAGCCCATCCCCCCTCCATCTGACCCTCCCACTGCAGTTGACCTCCCCTCCATCTGACCTTACCAATGCGGTTGACCCACCTTCCCTCCATCTGACCCTACCACTGCAGTTGACCCTCCCCTCCTCCTGATTCCATCCCTCTCAAAACCCAAACCACTCCTCCTTAGTCTTGTCCCCTTGGTGCCTGGCCTGCCCCTTAGATGCCCCTCCTGTGGGAGGTGTCCCTTTGCAGGAATAGTGCAGGCAAGATTTGATGGGCATGATGTTTGTGGCCCATGGAACATTATTGGACCGGCCATTGGCCTTTTGAATTATTTTTTATAGACCCTTTTATTGTGCTGAATAAAGCATGTTCCAATTTTGAATTCAGAATTGTGTGCCCCCAAAATGGATTGGGAGGCAACTGTCATTCATGTGTGATTTGTGATGTAAGTATACAATGATGTTAGTATGGCATGGATTGCATATGGTCCATGGAGTATGAGCACTTGGTCAGCATGTAGTCAAGATTTTGGTCCCGAGATTGGCTAGGTGTCAATGTCAACATTAGTTTTGGCTATGAGTGTCACATGAAGTCACAAACCTTTTGTTTTAAAATCACACTTCCACATAGTTCATGCTTTCATATGTCAACATAGTGCAAGTGTCGCAACGTGCAACAGTTTAGGAGAAGCATGCTGCATATGTTTGTAATGTGCAGAAAGACAACTGTCTCATCAATACACCTGAATACATATGGACTTTGACTACATGGTAGTGACCTTGGACACACCAATGTACACAAAGTAATGGTACACAATTTATGGTGCATGAATGGTTGTCACAGTTAGAATGCTAGTGATGACATGCAGTGATTGTAGAGTTGTACAGTACCTAGCACTGTAATGTGCATCTCATTGTGGCCTTATGCCACAGTTAGAGTGTGAGAGTCTGGCCATTTCCCAATTCTGGCAAATATACTTTGGCCACATCATGCTCATGTGATGTTCCTTTGGATTCTGTATTGGGGCACACATAGCCGTGCGTTTGCTCCTACAACCAGATATGTGATGCACCAGACCAGAGTATGTTAAGCAGAGGTATGAGGATGTATGGTCTATCCCAGGCTGCAATATGTTGTCCACGTTTTTCAATAAGTATTTGCACAATAAGTGACTTGGAGTGTGTCTACATGGCCAGAGAGGATGTGTGAATAGATAACTGTGACCAAGACACAATGCGTGGTACTTCATGCTTGTGGTTTTGTTGTTTATTCAACTTGTTTTTTTGCAATGTGATAAGCTTTATGTAGTTCCTTCAATGAAACCTACTGTGTATTATGGTTTGACAAGGGTTTTTGTGTTTCGTCATAGGGATATGTAGCATGAGTATGTGTCTACCTTTTCAGTAAACTGAGCAACTTGCTAGATGGCAGACAGTTTGTATTTGCCAAAGGCTGTGATACTCATATCAGTTAGGTGACACACATGTGACCTGGATACATATGGATTAAGAGTTGTCACAATACTGTCGGGAGTGGATTGTGCTTGTTATGTCCAAGATATTTCAGCTACTTGTTCAGGGACAATGCTGTTTGCTGGATGGTCTTTGTACGTCATTTATGTTTCAGACATTTCAGCAAACTCTATTCATTTCAAAGGGTATTTTTTGTGTACATCTAATTGTCCAGTTGGGAATGCTAGGCTATGTCAATTCCTGTTAGTACATTCTGAGTGAACGACATTTGTCTGTGCTTGGTCATCCAATGCCCCTTCTAGGCCCCTCATGTGACACAGCCGAAGGTGTATCTTTTCTACATGTCAATGCACCGCAACAGCCTCCTTCTTTGCTCAGTTAATGCAAGCAGTCTGAACATCAGTTGGTAATAGGAGTGGTGTGAAGTGTATTGAGTTCAGGGTGGATGCTATATGCCAGTCCGGAATGACACTGCCCATGGACAGCTGCCCAGGGCCTCACATATGCTAATGACTACAGACCCCAGCAACAGAGCACTGCCTTTAGTGTGCTGTCACTGTTATGAGCTACAGGTGGACAGACCCCTTCCTTGGGTTTACATCCATAGTGCATCAGGGTGATGTACAATCAACACACAACACCCCTCACCTGGGACTCTTAGGAATGGGCTGAGATGTCAATGTGTTTAGCACAAACAGTCCTTCAGTTTACGGACTGAAAAGATAATTTTTAAATTTGAGTTTCCTTTCATGACACACTTGACTTGTGCTCACCCCTCACTCAGCATACACAATGCATCGTCATTATTACATGTGGCCACATCACTTGGGAATGCTATGGATGTGAGCGTAATGGCATCGTAGCACTTTGGGCACTGCTCAACAGGGATGACGGCCGAATGAGAAGAGTGGAGAATCATTTAGATTTGGGTTTTTTTCACCCTTTTCCACTGACAATTGTTTGGTCTGTACAAGCTAGGACTTTACAATTCTAACCACACATCATTTATAGTTGAGCATATGATTTGTGTGTATGTTGTCATTTGTGCATAGATGACAATGGAATACTTTTGAGCTCTGCTTGATGCTGGCCAAGATCACACAGAGATGAACTTGGAGTGTTGTTATGTCTAGGGTAATGAGACAGAATATCGAGGCAAAAAATTCAAACTACTTTAATATCGAGTGAGAAATATCATGGAATGGAAATATCGAGTGCAAGAATATCGTTGTCAAGAATATTGATTTGAAGGTAAGTAATATCGATTTTAAAAATATAGAAGTCATTAATATCGTTTGCAAAAATATAGTTGTTTAAAATGTCGATATTTTAATTAGTGTTATGTATTTTAGTATATATTTTAAATGTAAGCCATGTAATTTTTTGTATAAGTATTGTTTATGTTTTTTAAAATATGTGTTAACTTTCTAGTAGTTATTGCATTTTATTTAATTACATTTTGCGTCTTTTAGTTCTGTAGCGGGTTGTGTGTTTATAGGGGAATAGGGTGGGAGGTAATTTAATTATAATAAATTAATGATTATTTTTTATTTAATTATATTTATTTAACTGATATTTAATAGTATTAATTGTGCTTTTAATTTTTTGGGGTAAATGTTTTGTGTGGATTGTGAGGTTTATAGGGGTAAAAGGTGGAAAGTAATTTATTTTTAATTAATTAATAAGTAGTTGTTAATTAATATTAATTAATTGATAATGAATTATGGTAATTGTGTAATTTTTTAGGTGTGGGTTGTGGGGCTAATAGGGATAAAGGATGGGAAGTAAGTCATTTTTAATTAATTAATAATTAGTTGTTAATTAATATTAATGAATGAATTGATAATTCATTATGGTAATTGTGTACTTTTTTTTTAGGTGCGGGTTGTGGGGTAAATAGGGGCAAAGGGTGGGAAGTAATTTATTTTTAATTCATTAATAATTAGTTGATAGTTAATATTAATTAATTAACTATGTTAATTGTTTAATTACATTTTTGGGGTGTGGGTTTTGGGTTTATAGGGGTAAAGGGTGGGGAGTAAATTAATTTTATTTAATTTATAATTAGTTGGTAAATACTATTAGTTATTTAATTTAAAATTAATTTTAATTGTGTAATGTTTTTAAAGTTCAATTTTAGGTGCGGGTTGTGGGGATTACAGGGGTAAAGGGTGGGAAGTTAATTCATTTTAATGAATTATAATTTGCTGTATGTTTAATTGATAATTAATTATGTTAATTGTGCAAACACTTAATTTGTTTTGCATTTTAGATGTAGGTTCTGGGTTTTGTAGGTGTATGGGGTGGGAAGTAAATCAATTTTAAGCAAATTTTTTTTTTTAATTGATAATAATTATTAATTTAATAATTCATTATGTTGTGTGTTTTGTGGGGGTATATTGTGGGAAGTACATTAATTATAATTAATTAATAATGAATATTTAATTAATGAAAATTAATTTGTTGATGAATATTTATATTAACACCTTAACCGCGGCGGCAATTCCGCCGCGGTGCGGGCGTTCTGATGAGTGGGCGGGGCCGCGTCGGCCAACGGACGTGCGCAGCACTACGGAGGTAGTGCTCGCGACGGCCGTTGGCCGACGGCCGCAACGAAAGGGTTAATAGTGTAAATAATTTTTTTGGTGCAGGTTGTGAGTTTTGTGGTGTTATAGGGTGGAAAGTAAATAAACTAAATCTATGTAATAATGAATGTTTTTGTTAATAAATAATTTCTAAATAAAAATATTTATCTGCTTGAAAATCTTTTTGTATTTTATTTATAATAATGTTTGTAGGTGTTTGTGATATGTATTTAACGTTATAATATGTTTTTATTTTTAATTTTTTAATATTAAATATATATATTTTTTCAACATATTTATATATTTTTTATTTACTTTGTTTTTAAAATATTTATATTTTATTGAAGATATTTTGTTTGCTTTTAATGTTGAACTGACAGGAGTGGGAATAGTAAATTGTACCCATCCGCTATCCGACACTTTCCCTACTGTTGCATTTACTGGAGTGGGAAAAGTAAATTTTACCCCTCCGCAATCCAACACTTTCCCTACTGTTGTACTGACTGGAGTGGGAATAGTAAATTGTACCCCTCCGCAATCCAACACTTTCCCCACTGTTGTACTGACTGGAGTGGGAATAGTACATGTTACCCCTCCACAATCCAACGCTTTCCCTACTGTTGTACTGACTGGAGTGGGAATAGTAAATTTTACCCCTCCGCATTCCAACGCTATTGCTACTGTTACACTGACTGGAGTGGGAATAGTAAATTTTACCCCTCCGCAACCCAACGCTTTCCCTATAATTGCACTGAATGGAGTGGGAATAGTAAATTTCACCCCTCCGTAATCCAGCACTTTCCCTACTGTTGCACTGACTGTAGTGGGAATAGTATATTTTACCCTTCCGCAATCCAGCGCTTTCCCCACTGTTGCACTGACTGTAGTGGGAATAGTACATTTTACCCTTCCGCAATCCAACGCTTTCCCTACTGTTGCACTGACTGGAGTGGGAATAGTAAATTCTACCCCTCTGCAATCCAACACTTTCCCTACTGTTGCACTGACTGGAGTGGGAACTGCTTTTTTTGTTAATTATAAATTTTATTGTTTTGTTAAGTGTAGTGAGAATAGTAAATTGTAGTATTTTGTAATGTTATATTTTATGTATTTTTATATTTATTGTAGTTAGAATAGTATATCTTATTTTTGTGTGATGTAAAATATTTTGTTACTGCTGTGTTGCTTTGGTGGGAGTAATTATTTTAATATTTATTTAGTAGAAAAAGGTTTTCTTTTTAATGTGGAGGGAAATGTATATGTATATATTTTAATTTGTAATAATTTTTCTCATGTTGTAATTTATATAATTATGTGTTCGATTTATAATAATGATAATATTGAAATGTGCAATATTTTTTGTTTGTAACTTATTTTTAATACAATTGTAAAATATGTGTGTTGTTTGATTTTTATTGTAAATTCAATTGATTCCCTCTTTAAATATTTTATGTTTTTGGTATATTTGAATATGTTTACATATGTTTTTGATAATATTATGCTATTTTAAGATTTTTTAAATTATATTATTAATTAAAATATTAGAATATTAGTTTATATTATTATATAATGTCTAATTTTATATATATATATATATTCACTGAAAAAACCATAGGTTTCAGGGACGTTATAGTTAGAAATTAGCATTTAAAAAACCTTAGAAATTCACTGAAAAAACCATAGGTTTCAGGGACGTTATAGTTAGTTGGAGATTTCACTCGTACAAAACCAGAGAAATTCGGCCGTTATAGTTAGTAGAGCTAACTATAACTCGCGCCCCCGCAATGCACTGCTAATGACGTCACATATTACATCACTCACGACATGCTCAGTGACATCAGTGATGACATCACTGATGACATTTCAAATGACATCACTGATGATATCACTGATGACATCATCCAGTGAATGTGTGTTTCTCTAAAGTATAAAAATATGTTTTATATATATATATGCCAAGGTGTATTAAAGAATGAGTGGGTGTATAAGTGTGTGAATGGATGATTTAGTAGGTGCGTGACTGACTGTATAAGTGACTGATTAAGCGTATCTTACTGAATGCATGGGTTAGTGAGTAAACGGTGTAAATGTCTGTATCAGTCTATCTATTATTGTATAAGCGGCTGCATGGGTTGGTGAGTAGCTACATGACTGTTTTGGGTTATTGATTGGTTGTCTGAGTATGTGTATGGGTGCCTGAGTGTGTTTGTGGGTGGGAGGGGGGTGTGTGACTCTGTGCATAGATATGTGAGTGATTGATTCACTGGGTGTATGGGTTCAAAAGTGCATGTGGAAACAGCTGTATGGGTGGGTGAGTGTGTGTATGGGTGTGTTGGTGAGTGAATGGATGTCTCAGTGGTGCATGTGTGAGTAACTACATATGTTTTAAAGCAGTATATGTGAGTGTTGGAGTATATAAATGACTATATGTGAGAGTGAGTGATTGCAAGAGTAGCTGTATGAATGAGTGTGTGTTTCTATGAGTGATTGTTTAAGAGAGTAAGTATGTGTTATTATCTGTATAAATAAGTGCGGTGGTGTGTATATGACTGTATAGGCAAGTAAATTGGTGTGTGATAGTTTCTTTGCATGACTGACTAGGTGTGTGAATAACTCTTTGGGTGAGTGGCAGTGTGTGAGTGTCTATATGGGTGTATGAGTGGATATATCAGTGGCTGTATTGATGAATGACTGTGTGTATGAGTGACTGTATGGGTTAGTGGGTGGATGTGTGTGTAGACGTATGAATCACTGAGCGGTTATGTACTAACTGTAATTGGTCTGTCTATGGTTTCGATCTTGGTGGTCTGTATTTTAGAGTGGGTGTATGAAAGGTTTTATTAGGGTGTGAGGAGGTGCATCAGATGATCACGTGGATGATGTCATCAGTGATGCCATCAGTGATGTCATTTGAGATGTCATCAGTGATGTCACTGAGCATGTCATGAGTGATGTAATATGTGACGTCATCAGCAGTGCATTGCGGGGGCGCGAGTTATAGTTAGCTCTACTAACTATAACGGACAAATTTCTCTGATTTTATACGAGTGAAATCTCCAACTAACTATAACGTCCCTGAAACCTATGTTTTTTTCAGTGAATTTCTAAGGTTTTTTAAATGCTCATTTCTAACTATAACGTCCCTGAAACCTATGGTTTTTTCAGTGAATTTCAAAGGTTTTTTAAATGCTAATTTCTAACTATAACGTCCCTGAAGCCTATGGTTTTTTCAGTGAATTTCAAAGGTTTTTTAAATGCTAATTTCTAACTATAACATACCAGTCGCGTTTCCAGAGTGGTGGAGAAAGGTGAGCATGGCCTCCGAAACACCTCTTAGCAATCCCACTGTGTGGGATTTACTGAAGTAACAAGAGGAGTAGTTAGCCCCAATGTCAACCTTGGGGGCCAACTATCCCTTTTATTACCTCCAGTAAGTCCCACACAGCAAGATTGCTAACTTGTTATATCAAGCCCCGCCCCTCCCTGCACCACTGAACGCGGGAATGCACAGATGACCACGTGGCTGCTGTCGTCCTGCACCCCACGCTTCAGGGTGGCTCTCATAAGAGACAGGAGTGAGGCCTCCGTGGTCCTTTAATGTAAAAACACGGGAATGCACAGATGACCAGCCTGGCCTTATTCCACGTTCATCCCACACTCACACTCACGTGGCACCCGCAAACTCGCTCCCCTTTTTTAAAGAAATAAAAACGTCAATGTCCGAAAGAGGAGCCACTTGGGTTTGTATAGTTATGCCAAACACGAATACATTGTAATACAGCATACTACCTTATATACTAATTCATATCGTTATTGCTGTTACATGATTTAATAGCGCACTTTCGACTTTAATGCGATTAAATTGGTCCTGCTAGGTTTCTACGCAGTGGCTTGCAGGTAGCTGGTAGGTCTGAGCAGGTCACAGTTTTCGAATTCGGACAGGGCTATCTTATGTCTAGAAACTGGATAACATGAGGATCATTGTGTTGAATAACTGTGTCACCTGTGATAAGAGACGGATTAAAAAAAAAATCTAATAATAATATCTTTTACATATTATTACAACATTAAATGCTACATTTCCCAGCGTGCACCTTGACATGTCCAGACGTCGCCACATCTGCTGTGGGCGCCACGGTGGCATCTGTATTTCTCCTGCCAACGGTTTGCTCCTCTGCATTATATCAGTGCCCATTATTAGCTCAACGCCACCAATGAATAACAGATAACGAGTCTCACAGCAGAGGGCGCCCTGCTAGGCCCTGGGTGGTGGGGGTAGGTATGCAGACCCCTGCAGCTCCCCTGAGGACAGGGAGGCCTCACCAGGAGGTCTCCACAATAAACACGCACCTTACAAGACCCCAAGCACAGGGCACTCTGAGCCCCAGAACTGCCCACATTTCAGATTCAAAATGTGCCCCTCTGGGGCAAACCAGCCCACAACTAAAGACTCTGTCAAAAGCACCCAGTGCCCGTCCCGTGCCAGCCGGCGCTGTAGTGCCGAGGGAGGGGCACCATGAGAAGTGGAGTGCATAATTGGCTCGTGCCTTGCTTGCACTTTATTTTCCTCACCTGTGTAAAGCTTGGAGCTCTTAGAAACAGGAAGCACGCGTTTTGGCGCTTCACAGAGCACATTTCGGCCACCCTGTTCAGCGTGGAAGCGTTCAGTGGCTTAAGTTCAGGGAAGTGCACCACGACGTGGCGCCCCTCACTCGGGGGTCTATGCGATAAAGCCCAGAGTTTTAAATGAAAATACCGAAGTGCGGGTACTCAATGTTTAGATTACCTATTTGGCTCTGAGAAGTGTGGTTACTATCCCAATAAATCCATTGCAGGAATGCTGAGAAGAGCAGGTACTCTCCCTTTCAAATTAAAGAAGTGCAGGTACGCAGTACCGGACAGCACCTGCCCATTTAAAGCACTGGATAAAGGTATGTTGCTAACCAAGGTATTAACGGCCAGTGCAGGGAGCTAACGCCTGGCGCTAACTGCGACCCGGGTCTTCAAAAACACACAAACGCAGACAACCAGTTCAGGATTCAGATGAAAATAGCACGCCTCTCACTAGGACTCTCTGCTAGGCTGTGGTTGCCACAGCGCCCCACAGTCCATTCTCTTCCTCCTACAGGATGTTCAAGTCTGGGATTACCACAGCGCCCCCACAGTCCCTCCTCTCCCTATCAATCGATGTTCAAGTCTGGGATTACCACAGCGCCCCCACAGTCCCTCCTCTCCCTGTCACTCGATGTTCAAGTTTGGGATTACCACAGCACCCCCACAGTCCCTCCTCTCCCTGTCACTCGATGTTCAAGTCTGGAATTACCACAGCGCCCCCACAGTCCCTTCTCTTCCTGTCACTCGATGTTCAAGTCTGGGATTACCACAGCGCCCCCACAGTCCCTTCTCTTCCTGTCACTGGATGTTCAAGTCTGGGATTACCACAGCACCCCACAGTCCCTTCTCTTCCTCCTACGGGATGTTCAAGTCTGGGATTACCACAGCGCCCCCAAGTCTGGGATTACCACAGCGCCCCCACAGTCTCTTCTCTTCCTCCTACAGGATGTTCAACTCTGGGATTACCACAGCGCCCCCAAGTCTGGGATTACCACAGCGCCCCCCACAGTCCCTTCTCTTCCTCCTACGGGATGTTCAAGTCTGGGTTTACCACAGCGCCCCCAAGTCTGGTATTACCACAGAGCCCCCACAGTCTCTTCTCTTCCTGTCACTGGATGTTCAAGTCTGGGATTACCACAGCACCCCCACAGTTTTGCCGCCTTCTTTAGTTTTTACCGGATGTTCACAAACTCGCATGTTGGCCCATCATAAACTGCAGACAGAAACACTCTGTACCTGTGAGCACCCCAGGGAAGAGCAGAGCGCATCACTGACTCAAACACCGCTCCGAGGGTCCCTGGACAGGACACACCCCTCTGCAGCCGCAGCGCAATTCACTCCTCTAACTCAGCGAACCCCCTCACCCCCCATATTACTAACTATCCCAGAGGGTCATAAGTTTTCCGCACAGCCTCTTTCCCCATTTCCCCGGGTCTTATCAAGACATCAAATTGAATGCACAGCCCTGAATATTCTGTTCCGTTGTCAGGGACTCTGCTTTTTATTGAATACCCCCTTGTCTTATGCTATATATTATGTTACATTGTTAGGCTGTGTGAAGGGGGCACCATACCTCTATAAATGCATGCATTTTTTCACAACTGGCGGTGGGGTACAAAGAACAATACTTAACTCCTTAAAGGTATAACATGCACGTTAAGTTGTTATTAAAACGATAGGATATTGTAAATACTTTATTTCCAACACCCATTCATGCAGATGCTGTTCGTATACACCAACATTCTGTTGGCAATATGTTAAAGACAACAGGAAGAGCCTTTCGCTCACTGAGGCGTGATGGGGAATAGTTTGGGGCGTCCCTATCATATGGATCAAGGGCACACATGCCCTTCGCCTGGCAAACATAACGTGTCAAATGTGTCAAACTGATGAGGTTCGTCGCTTTGAGAGGCATTGGAAGTGTGGCGTAGGGATGGGGGTGAAATAATGTTTTAGAGCAAGACATGGAGTGCGCCAATTATGGGGAACCTTGAAGGCCCTGACCGACCCGCGGGAAGGATGCAAATAAACAAGCATTGGAGGCGCTAACCGCCGCTGGAGGAACAACAACTACAATATAGCACCAGGCCACCTCATTCATAGCGCTGGTAACTCTGCCTGCATCTTTGGTCCTTTAGCTGAGTTGTCCCCCCTACCCTCCTGCAGCATTTACGCCCCACCTCCATTAAATCCCTATATTATAACCAGATGGAAATGGCAGACAGGTGAACACAAGGCTTTGCTGCAGCTCAGTGGGTTGTGCGGCAGTACAGAGCTAAGCTTTCAGAGGTGAAATGCCTCCCTGCTTGCCCCCATCTATTTCTCGCCGATATTTCTATTTTGCAGAACATCTCGTGTGCCTGTGTCTCGGTGAGCACATTTCAACAACAAATTTTAAAGAAAGGTTGCCACAATCGAGTTATTTAAATAATACAATAACCCACATCCGTGAGGTGTACTCTAAACCATGCTGATTCCAACAATAGCGCCCCTGGTAATTCTATCGGTGCCATGGGGAAGCGCTATCCATAGAGCACCAGGTGCAGTGGCACCGGGCCCAGGGGGTATGAGGGGCCAATATACCTAAATTATGGCTATCTTTTATTGCCCAACCAAGGTGTGGGGGGGGGCATTTCCATTGCTTGCATTTAGTTTCACTGAACCCGTGCTGCGTCACTGGTGCCACTTCCGGGCTGTGCAATGTGCCTTTTTCCCATATGTGCACTACTCTTCTTCTCCCAGGCTGTGCCAGCCTGGAGGCGCTCTCGTGGGGTCTGCCCCTCTACCCTTTTCCTGTGCTCAGTGCACTATCCTCAAATCTCTTTCCTTCCCAAGTGCACCCCGGAGCCTATTCCCAGAGTCTCGTCTCTCAGCCAGGGTCAGACTGGTCCAGGACCACCTGGCAGTGCCGGACAGGCAGGTCTCGTATGTCAGTGTGTGGGCCGCTTTTTTTAGCTGCCTATTGCCTGTTTGAAGGCTGAAGGGCCGGTTTATACTGTTGGTGGCCCGCCTGAAGCAAGCACAAATAAGTACAGTCTCCCATACTTCGCATAACATCTGTACAGTGCGACTTTACAAGTTCAAAACGCCCCCAATTGGCAAATGTGGAACACTTGTTCTTAGCTATTTCATTCACTCATGAGGCACTTTCATTTTGGTGCTCGGGCCTATTTTCTGCCCTATCCGACCTTGTTCTCAGCTACGCCTACTCTGGGTCCTACTTCCACAATATGCCCCTCCCCCGCTCCATCCAGAATTGCCCCCTCTCGCCTGTGCTCAGTGGACCCGTCCGAGTGGTGCCCCAGTCTTGTGTAGCGCTCTTCTTCACAAAACGGTGCCCACTGCCCACCAAGGTATAATGGTCCTACTCCCAGAGCGATGCCCCTCCACATCTGTACATGTAGCCAACAAACCAAGACTATGACCCCTCCCAGGAGTTCGCTGTGCTCTGCCCCAATAGTTATACCCCCTCAATTATCTCCGTAGCTGTGCCATATGTATTTACAGATACACAGAGATGTATTTACACGGCTGCGCCTTTGCCCCAGTGTGCCATTTGTTTTTTGCAGGTTTATATAGCGCGAACTCGACCCGATGGTACTAGAACGCTTTACACGAGAACCAGTTACGTTACACAAGGACACGTTCTTTTTTTGGTAGGCACGGGGAGATGAATTGATTTGCCCAGAATCACAGGATGCTGAGTCTACGCCGAGACTCGAACCACCTGGTTCCCCAGCTCCAAAGTCGGCAGCTCTAGCCGTGAGGCCACATCCGCTCCTGATGCCCTACTCGAAGAAATGTGTCTCTCCCCTGCCCCCTGCCCCCAGTGCCCAATACCACCCGTGCCCCCTCCAACAGCGTGCCCAGTAATGCACTCCAGGGTTGTGTCCTGTATCTTTCCCCCTGCTTTGACCCTCCCGGAGGCCCCTGCTGGCTCCCAGTGTGCTCTCGTTTTCTCTGCTGTGCCTCCATCTTCTTCCTCTCTCTCTGTACCCCAGGCTTTTTGCCCCCTGCCCTCGGCACCCTCATCACCCCCCCCACAAGATACTCCAGCGTTGCTTACCTGCTGGCGGAGCCTTGGGAGGGGAGGTCTCGGCGGGTCCCCCCCAGTGCACGAGCCCCAGCTCGGGTTGCAGGCCCCCGGGGGTCAGCAGGCTGTCCAGGCTCTCGGTGGCCTGCTGTCGACGTAGCGCCACCTGCGCGGCCATGACCCGTTGGCGCTCGATGATCAGGATGCACTTGTCGCAGGTGCAGTCCTTGAAGCGGCAGTAGCGCTTGTGGCCCTTCAGCCACGACAGCACCCCGTGGTTCCGGCAGCGCGCGCACTTAGGGGCCTCGGTGGCACCACGGGGCCCCCCATGTACAAGTAGGGGGGTCCATAGCCATTCACTCCAGGGATTAGGAGAATCAGCGTGAAACCTGTGCGTGTCAATCGTCCCTTAGTGCCCGGGGCTGGAGGAGGGCGAGTGTGAAATCACCGAAGCGTCTGCGGTGAGCGCTGCCGCTCGGGGAAGGAGGGCCCTGCTCATATTCACCGAGACACTGAACTACAGCGAGGGAGAGCAAGAGAGACTTCAAAATAATGCTAGACCGCGATAATCGACTGTCCCACTGCTGTGGGTAAACGGATGTATCTATGTATGTAAAGGGGTGAGTATGTAGATACAAGTGGGTAAACGGATGTATGTATGCACGTTAAGAGGTGATTGTGTAGATATAAGTAGTTAGACAGACGGATGGACGGATGATTGAATTCTCCTCAGTGAGGTTTACTTAATATGGAGGTGAGACGCGAGACGCCTCTTTCCTCACCCCCTTCACTTGCAGTTGCAGCCTCTGGATAGGGGGTACTGTATGAACAGGAGGCGCCTTTCGGCGTGTGGACCAGCTCGAGGCTCTGTAGACATGCACTGGGACACGAGGAGAGCCCGCTCCGGGCGTCAGGGGTGGGGACGTCTGTTTGGCAAACAGGGGCTGAAGAGTCCAGCGCTCTGGCCTGTCTGGGTGTAATATGTTAATTTATTGCATCAAGGGCGGCAAGCTGAGAGGGCACATGCTCTGGCGCGAGGTAAGGGAGCACAGGAGGTGTGTGTGGGGGGCCGATCTCAGGTTGTTTCTCGAGGGAGGGGCCAACCGAACAAGGGTTAACAAAGGGATCTGGAGCAGAGGAAGCCAGGTGTGCGGGATGTCAGAGGGCAGCAGACACAAAGCCTGCAGCCTGAAAATGGGAGGGGGAAAGGGGAGGGCAGTAAGGGGAGGGGGCAGACATAGCAGGTCAGGTTGGCAGAGCGAGAAGCAAGGGGGCAGAGAGAGGAGAGGGCAGGTAGGAGCGGATTGGCCAAGAGGGATTAGAGCACAGGCGGCATCGAGGCAGGAGGAGGAAGCCGGCTCCAGTACCTCCTGCACTGGCAGGCAGCGCTGGGAGAGCATCGGGCAGAAGCAGTTCACCTAAAGAGGGGGCCCGGACAGAGGAGAGACAGGGACCCCTGAAGTACTCCTCACCTGAGCCCCTCTCACCGACCACTCTCACTCCCTCCTCTGCCACACTCGGACTCCTCGGACCGCCCGCCGCCCAGGGCCGTCACCATCTCTCCTAACTTCACTTCGGCGCTTTGGTGACGCCTCTTGAAGGATCGCGGTGCACAGGTGAGCGGGTTACCCTAACACCCTCACCTGAGTCCCGCGCAACTTCCAGAGGGGCCAAGAAGCCTGTGCTGCAAAGTCAGAGCGTCATATGTGCAGGGAAGGACAAAGAAAACCGCGTGCAGGCGCACATACAGCACTCGTGACCTTACGTGACTCGAGGCCGACGTTTTAGGCTTCTGAACAATATAATATACTTTGCCAGCCAGCAGCGGAAGTGGGCCTGAGAAGATGAGGCAGCCGCAGTGTGCTGACCCGAGAAGCGCAGTGTGCTAAGCCCACTGGACACGGTCCCTGCTTGCGGCGTGGGGAGAGGGGGGGGACGGGGGTTAAGGGGGTCCTCCCTTGAAGGGCACAGACACATCCCTTAAGGGGACCCTATTAAACAAATAATGAGCATAGCCCCGGGGAGGTGGCGGTCTCCGGGGCTGCAGGGGCCCCCGCGGACCCCCGCTATTAGTTTTTGGCAATGACCCCGGGACCTGGCCCCCCGGGGGCCTCATTTAAATGAAGCGGATGTGGCCTCACGGCTAGAGCTGCCGACTTTGGAGCTGGGGAACCAGGTGGTTCGAGTCTCGGCGTCGACTCAGCATCCTGTGATTCTGGGCAAATCAATTCATCTCCATGTGCCTACCAAAAAGTGAACGTGTCCTTGTGTAACATAACTGGTTCTCGTGTAAAGCGTTCCAGTACCATCGGGTCGAGTTCGCGCTATGTAAACCTGCAAAAACAAAATGGCCCACTGGGGCAAAGGCGCAGTTGTGTAAATACATCTCTGTGTATCTGTAAATACATATGGCACAGCTACGGAGATAATTGAGGGGGTATAACTATTGGGGCAGAGCACAGCGAACTCCTGGGAGGGGTCATAGTCTTGGTTTATTGGCTACATGTACAGATGTGGAGGGGCATCGCTCTGGGAGTAGGACCATTATACCCTGGTGGGCAGTGGGCACCGTTTTGTGAAGAAGAGCGCTACACAAGACTGGGGCACCACTCGGACGGGTCCACTGAGCACAGGCGAGAGGGGGCAATTCTGGACGGAGCGGGGGAGGGGCATATTATGGAAGTAGGACCCAGGGTAGGCGTAGCTGAGAACAAGGTCGGATAGGGCAGAAAATAGGCCCAAGCACCAAAATGAAAGTGCTTCATGAGTGAATGAAATAGCTAAGAACAAGTGTTCCACATTTGCCAATTGGGGCATTTTGAACTTGTAAAGTCGCACTGTACAGATGTTATGCGAAGTATGGGAGACTGTACTTATTTGTGCTTGCTTCAGGCGGGCCACCAACAGTATAAACCGGCCCTTCAGCCTTCAAACAGGCAATAGGCAGCTAAAAAAAGCGGCCCACACACTGACATACGAGACCTGCCTGTCCGGCACTGCCAGGTGGTCCTGGACCAGTCTGACCCTGCCTGAGAGACGAGACTCTGGGAATAGGCTCCGGGGTGCACTTGGAAAGGAAAGAGTTTTGAGGATAGTGCACTGAGCACAGGAAAAGGGTAGAGGGGCAGACCCCCACGAGAGTAGTGCACATATGGGAAAAAGGCACGTTGCACAGACCGGAAGTGGCACCAGTGACGCAGCAGGGGTTCAGTGAAACTAAATGCAAGCAATGGAAATGCACCCCCACACCTTGGTTGGGCAATAAAAGACAGCCATAATTTAGGTATATTGGCCCCTCATACCCCCTGGGCCCGGTACCACTGCACCTGGTGCTCTATGGATAGCGCTGCCCCGTGGCACCGATAGAATTACCAGGGGTGCTATCGTTGGAATCAGCATGGTTTAGAGTACACCTCACGGATGTGGGTTATTGTATTATTTAAATAACTCGATTGTAGCAACCTTTCTTTAAAAATTGTTGTTGCTAAAGGACCAAAGATGCAGGCAGAGTTACCAGCGCTATGAATGAGGTGGCCTGGCGCTATATTGTAGTTGTTGTTCCTCCAGCGGCGGTTAGCGCCTCCAATGCTTGTTTATTTGCATCCTTCCCGCTGGTCGGTCAGGGCCTTCAAGAAACCCCATAATTGGCGCACTCCATGTCTTTCTCTAAAACATTATTTCACCCCCTCCCCACACCCCAAGCCACACTTCCAATGCCTCTCAAAGCGACGAACCTCATCAGTTTGACACATTTGACACGTTATGTTTGCCAGGCGAAGCGCATGTGCGCCCTTGATCCATATGATAGGGACGCCCCAAATTATTCCCCATCATGCCTCAGTGAGCGAAGGGCTCTTCCTGTTGTCTTTAACATATTGCCAACAGCATGTTGGTGTATACGAACAGCATCTGCATGAATGGGTGTTGGAAATAAAGTATTTACAATATCCTATCGTTTTAATAACAACTTAACGTGCATGTTATAACTTTTACGGAGTTAAGTATTGTTCTTTGTACCCACTGACAGTTGTGAAACAATGCATGCATTTATAGAGGTATGGTGCCCCTTCACACAGCCTAACAATGTAACATAATATATAGCATAAGACAAGGGGGTATTCAATAAAAAGCAGAGTCCCTGACAACGGAACAGAATATTCAGGGCTGTGCATTCAATTTGATATCTTGATAAGACCCGGGGAAACGGGGAAAGAGGCTGTGCGGAAAGCTTATGACCCTCTGGGATAGTTAGTAATATGGGGGGGAGGGGGTTCGCTGAGTTAGAGGAGTGGATTGCGCTGTGGCTGCAGAGGGGTGTGCCCTGTCCAGGGACCCTCGGAGCGGTGTTTGAGTCAGTGATGCTCTCTGCTCTCCCCTCGGGTGCTCACAGGTACAGAGTGGTTTTCTCTGCAGTTTATGAAGGGCCAACATGCGAGTTTGTGAACATCCGGTAAAAACTAAAGAATGCGGCAAAACTGTGGGGGCGCTGTGGTAATCCCAGACTTGAACATCCAGTGACAGGAAGAGAAGAGACTGTGGGGGCTCTGTGGTAATCCCAGACTTGGGGGCGCTGTGGTAATCCCAGACTTGAACATCCCGTAGGAGGAAGAGAAGGGACTGTGGGGGGCACTGTGGTAATCCCAGACTTGGGGGCGCTGTGGTAATCCCAGACTTAAACATCCCGTAGGAGGAAGAGAAGAGAATGTGGGGGCGCTGTGGTAATCCCAGACTTGGGGGCGCTGTGGTAATCCCAGACTTGAACATCCCATAGGAGGAAGAGAAGGGACTGTGGGGCGCTGTGGTAATCCCAGACTTGAACATCCAGCGACAGGAAGAGAAGGGACTGTGGGGGCGCTGTGGTAATCCCAGACTTGAACATCGAGTGACAGGAAGAGAAGGGACTGTGGGGGCGCTGTGGTAATTCCAGACTTGAACATCGAGTGACAGGGAGAGGAGGGACTGTGGGGGCACTGTGGTAATCCCAGACTTGAACATCGAGTGACAGGGAGAGGAGGGACTGTGGGGGCGCTGTGGTAATCCCAGACTTGAACATCGATTGACAGGGAGAGGAGGGACTGTGGGGGCGCTGTGGTAATCCCAGACTTGAACATCCCGTAGGAGGAAGAGAATGGACTGTGAGGCGCTGTGGCAACCACAGCCTAGCAGAGAGTCCTAGTGAGAGGCGTGCTATTTTCGTCTGAATCCTGTACTGGTTGTCACACACCTAGTCAGTCTTTGCATGACTGACTAGGTGTGTGAGTAACTCTTTGGGTGAGGGGCAGTGTGTGAGTGTCTATATGGGTGTATGAGTGGATATATCAGTGGCTGTATTGATGAATGACTGTGTGTATGAGTGACTCTATGGGTTAGTGGGTGGATGTGTGTGTGTAGACGTATGAATCACTGAGCGGTTATGTACTAACTGCTATTGGTCTGTCTATGTTTTCGATCTTGGTGGTCTGTATTTTAGAGTGGGTGTATGAAAGGTTTTATTAGGGTGTGAGGAGGTGCATCAGATGATCACGTGGATGATGTCATCAGTGATGTCATCAGTGATGTCATTTGAGATGTCATCAGTGATGCCATCAGTGATGTCACTGAGCATGTCATAAGTGATGTAATATGTGACGTCATCAGCAGTGCATTGCGGGGGCGCGAGTTATAGTTAGCTCTACTAACTATAACGGCCGAATTTCTCTGGTTTTGTACGAGTGAAATCTCCAACTAACTATAACGTCCCTGAAACCTATGGTTTTTTCAGTGAATTTCTAAGGTTTTTTAAATGCTAATTTCTAACTATAACGTCCCTGAAACCTATGGTTTTTTCAGTGAATATATATATGTTTACATTTTTAAAAAGAAGTTTATTTGTTGTATTTGTTAAAATATACATTTAATTATATTTTTTTTATAAATTAAAGTTAGTATTTAATTTATGTTTATTTTAATATTTTAAATTATATATATTTTAAAATTGATATTTAATACATCTATATAATTCTAAAGGATTTTTTTTTGCTCAATAATTTTTTTACTTACCTGTTTAAGTATAGGGAGTCAATATGTTTGCATTCTATATGTTTACCTCAATATTTTTACATCTATATTTTTGTGGTCGATATTCTGTCAGTGAACCATGTCTAGTGGATTACCTTGTGCTACATGTGGTAAGCCGAGTGGACTGTGAGTGCACAGAAGTGTTGTGGGCCCGTCTGCTGTGCAGATGCTACAGGAGCCTGTGTTACACCCATGCACTAAGTTGACAGACAGGGAAGGAGGTGGATCTTGGAATGTGAGGCCTAGCTGCAAATGTGTTTTGCAAGGTTGATGTTGCATGGGCGGAGCTAGCTTAACAAGGGTCAAGGTGAGAGAGACTTGTGTTTCAATTTTGGAAATGGAGTGGAGACTCAGACCTAATCGGGGCAGAACAAGTTAGGATTTTTAGGAGAGTGGAAGGGAGGAGTTAAGGTCAAAGGCAGTTCTTGGATAGGATACGTGAAGTATCCTCATTCTTACAATGTGAATTTTTGTAAAAGCTGGGAATCAGAGTGTGGGACCTTGTAAGACTGGTTGAAGCCTCGGCAAGGTATGCTAGGAATAGGTAGATGTGATTTAGGTAGAACCAGGTAGACAAGGTTGGAGGCTGGCAGGAGATGAGAGCTGTGGTCTGTGGCACTATGGTGAGAGATGACTGTGACAGGGAGTGTCATTGATAAAGGTAGTTGTTATTGTGCAGAATTCAATGGATGTATGGAGCATGGAACTGAGATGTGGATGTGACAGGGCCACAGTGAGACACGGTTAAACTTGTTATTTGTAACAAAGTGGATATGTGTGTGTCAAGGGTATACACCAGTTGTGTACGTTTGGTTGCTGTATAGGGAGATGCGAGGTGTTGGCCAGTTGATAAATGTTGTGTTTGAATCTGTGGAAGCACTAGTTTGTGAAATGACTATTTTTTGTCATTAAGCAGAGTAGGGTGAGTGTATGGTGAGAGGCGAATGACTGAGGACAGATTCATTGAGCAATGTAAGTGTCTGGGTGAGAGATGTGGTGAGGTGTTAAGTGTGAATGTCAGAGTTGGATATGATGCTGCACATTGTCATAAAAGTGCATTCCAAGCCATTAGTGAGGGGAAAAGGAGGATGAGAGGTGTGCACTTGACATGGTACTTTCAATGTCTGCTGAGGTGATGAGTACAGTACATTATGTAGATAGCATGAATGGGAGAGGTGTTGTGTACATAGTGATGAGGAGTGGTGCTGTGAATGTAGGTGTGGTTGTAAGAAGGGCAGCACCAGGATGAGAATGTGAGAGTCTGGGTGGAAGAGTTAGAGTACAAGGATGGAGCTTGGAGAGCAGAAATTGTTTTAAGGATAGCTGCACCAGAGGGTGATTATGGAGAGCTTGTGAATGATGGATAGGTTGAGAGATGAGCATGTACTTTGAGGAGGGTGTGAGAGGGATCAGACCAGCATGAGTAGAGATTATGCAGGCCAAGAGGTAATGTTGAAATGTACGCATGTAGATATTAGGCGGATGTAAGTATGCCAAACCTGTTGCCAGATGAAAGTTGAGGATGTAGTATGTGTTAGCTGCAGCTTGCTGTCTGCCACCGATTGTTCATGGCAGATTGTTGACATGGCCAGTAGGAGAACACTAGCATATGCAGAACCTATTGGCATAACAGGTCACATTCCCTCCACCTAGCCTTGCCTTGTCTGAGTTATGTGACTGGGCAAAACTGCCAAGTTACCCTTTGTAGGTAGATGTTGTCACTGATTGCTCATTCTTCCCCTTGGTTAATGCCCTGGGATGGAGGTGTTGAGGGTTCATATTTTACTTTCATGATGCAGAAACATTGAATGGCAGTCCATTGATTAGAGGGCCATAGCCCCCAAGTGAAAACTCCAGGATGTGTCTTGGTGGGTCACCTGGGGGCAGACTACTCCTGAAATGCCTCCCCACACTACCCAGTACACTACACACACATGGTTACTCATGGCATTCTGACTTTGAATGTCAGAGGTATGGGGACACCAAGGGAGAGACACGCATTGTGAGGGTATCTCTGGATGTGCAGGGAAAAAAACATTGCACTGTTACAAGAGACACATGTGACACCGGAATATTAGACCCAGTTCCAGAAGTGATGGCATTGCCAATTTTTTTGCCTCCTCTACTCTGATTTGGCAAGGGTAGCCCTTGTGTGGGTCCATACGGGGGTCCCATTTAGCCCATTAGACACTGCTATGGAGCCTGAGGGCAATATGTCTTTGTAGAGGGTCTCCTTGATGTTTTTCAAGATTAGGGGGCAGTGTTTCAGTGCAGAATGTGGACAGACCAGACTTCATTTTGCACATATCGCTCATCCTCACAAGGTGTATCCATATCCCCTGGCTTGAGAATGGCAATGTCGTCCGAGAGCCACAGATTAAGCGCCCCCGCCGGCATCCTCTCAAGTGCTGGCTGCGTCCCTTGCGCAATGGGCTGCGCACTAGTCCCTCCAACACTGTTAGTGGATCCTATGTCCTGTGACTCATGAGTACTCCTACTGCTCTGTAGTACACAATCTGCACATTCGGAATGGAATTATTTGTTAGCAGGTCACACTATAACCTGTGGAGTTGCATGCTGAATAGCTGTGAATAACATTCTCAGAAGATGAGCCAATACTCATGCACATTCGGTGTAGTGTGCAGCGCCCCCAGTCCACACATGGTGACTGCATCCTACGTTGTTGTTGGCCCATGCATTTTGCTCATTCCTGAGGGATTCCGTCTCAAATTATTTCACTGACTACTGGGACACAACCACTTCTAGGTTGTTTGAGTGGAAAGCACTGAAAGCAGTACTGAGTGGTGTGTGCTTGGGGCTAGGGTGGTGTCTAGGGCCAATATCCACAGGGCTTTGCTGTAAACAGTGGCATCACTAGGTCAGCAATAGTCTGTGGGCCAGTTGCAAGCTGTGATGTTACCCACGCTGACAGACGCTCAAATAAACCACACCCATCTGATTGAGCAACTACGTTGCTTTTACTTTGCAACATGACAAGCTGGAATGCAGACGGAGAGAGATAAGTCAGGGCAACACCTGTCCTGCCTCCTCGGTTGCTTAAAAACAACCCAGCAGATGTTGATGATTATGGGTCACCTGCCCCAGATCCACAATAGTCAGGCAGCCATCCATGAATCCTTCACAGTGTATTGTTGTGGCCTATACATTCCCCCCTAGTCTGAAAGCAAGGTAGATGTTTCCTAATTCCTGACTGGATTGAATCTACCTGTTGTCTGGCACAAGAGATAGCCAAGGTGATTATGCAGCACTGCCACGTTGATAACTCATGCGTTGGACAGCCTCCCGCCCAGTCTCGATAAGACCTATGAGCTTGTACTTGCCCACAGGTGACTGTAGCTCTCTACAGTCACCTTGAGTGATTGGAGACACCCACAATCCATGCAGCGATCTTTTTGGTGTACATTGTTAAAACCCAACAGTGACCTAGCTGAACTGACATCCACAAAATCCTTTTTTCATGCTTGCAAGGAATTGTTAATCCTTAGTACAGTAGTGGTGCCTCGCCTGCTGGTACACATACAGCATCTAGTGCCTGGTGTCCAAAAGGTTTATATCCCTGATAGAGCCACGACACTTAACATTCATATGCTAAATAGGGTTCTGTAGCTGGTCCAGGGGAGGTGTCCCTACGTAGCCTGCTTAGTGCTGAAATTGGTGGAAGCATTCAATACAGTTGATTGTGTATACATGTTTACCACTCTATCAAAACTGGACATAGCAGGCAGCTGCAAAAAAACATATGTTTTTTTCATACCAAGCCAACTGCCCAAGTCAAATTTTTATATAGACATGTCACCCTCTTTTAGATTGGGCAGTGGGACTCGTCTGGGCTGTCCCCTTTCCCCACTGCTCTTTGCCCTGACAATGTAGCCGCTAGCCCAGCAGATTGGTCAGGGATGTTAAGCATGGTGAGTTCCACTGGGCGATGAGGTACATATAGTATCCATTGATGCAGATGACATGCTGCTCTATATTCAGTCTCTCTGAAGGGACATTCCAGATATTTCTGTGAGACAATCAGATTTGCAGCATGTGTTGAGTTTGTGTGTTAACTGGGGCATGCGTTGTGTTTTCCCCTCTGTGTGGAGTATCCTCCACAAGAGGTGATGGTGGGTGAGCAGAGTGTGATATGTGAGCTTCATGTTTTTTGTTACTTAGGGATCTGTAACTGTCATGATTCTAAGTATCTCATTGTGTGTATCTTAGCAGGGCCATATCCTCATTACGTCCACAGATGTTTTTTTTATCACTCTCCCAGTTACAGGCCAAGGCTGTATTTCACTTTCGAAGAAGTTAATGCTTCCCTGCACCTTGTGTTTTTGCCATCACCTAGCGGTGGCTGTGTACATGCCACCTCCAGGGAGTTTGACTCCATGCTGCGAGGGTTGATCTGCAATAGTGGCATGCTAAGTGTGGCTCTGTGGAGGCTGCATCTGCCAGAGTGAAGGCTGTCCAGGCTGCACATTTTAAAAGGAATGTTATCTGGCAGGAGCACTGCAATGGCCATTGTGAAGTTTGGTTGGGAGGCGATGTACGAAGTGGGCATGTTCCCAACATGCAGGGCACAGGAGACGGAGGGATCAATGTCCCTGGAGCATCATGTAAAGTGAGGTGTGAGATTGTAAACAAGCTAGGCCTGGGCTTTCCATCTGACTTGGTGGATGCATTGTATTGCTACTTGGTAGATCAGCCATATTTGTTGACATCATTTTCCTGTGGGGATTATACATGTTGTTGGTTAATTTCAAGCTGTACAGAGTAGATAATGTGCTTCTTGCTATGGTGTTTGGGAAATGCAAGGTAATTATGGTAAATGATGTCACTTCCTGCAATGTGACTTCCTATGACATGAGATGTTGTGGTCTTTATATGCGTTTTAGATATTTGGGTTCTGCCCAGGGAAATGATCCATGTAGGTGCAGGCATGGTGCCAGTGCATATGTCTCTCTCTTTGGACATACTTTTGTGAGTGCATTAAAGTTCTGTTGCCCTGTGATGTTTCATTGTGTGCTGTGGTGTACTCGTGCATTCATTTCGTTATACATACATATCTGTTTCTATGGGCATTCCTGTTCCAACGTAAAATTTGTGTTTCTCCCAGTATTTGGTGGTCTGACTGTAGAATCCTGATGATGACATTCCCTCATTTGCCATGCCCAACATGCTACGGAACACTTACTACTCTATTGACTTTCACAGGGTAGTTACGTTAATATGCAGGTGTCCTACTTCCCGGCGACGACGACAGTGTCGGTTCGGGTTCTAATATTCATCGTAGATGTATAGTAGAGGGATGACATGTGCGATGGACTCCATAGCTGCCCAACAGAGGTCGCAGGAAGCGTGTTGTGATGAGCTTTGGAGTTGAAATACTCTCCATCCGCCTGCTCTGACGAGGTGGTCAGCACGACAGATTCGACATCGTAATAGGGCAGGCAGTTTCGGGCTCGGAAGTCACTCCGAATGGCTCCATTCAGCGTTTCTGATGGCTTCGCGGTTGGAATTTCCAGTCGGATTCGGAAAAGCCGAGTCGGTTGGTAAGGAATGGGTTTTAGGCATCAAAATGCATCGGTCGGAACAACCGCACCCGAGGACAAGTCGGTCAGATGGACCACCTCCGACAGGCCTGAGGAGACCCTTCCGCCTGGCATCTCAATCGGCCCCTATGTGTATTTGTCAAATGGTCTGGTATTTTTATGTCTTGGTATCTTCTAGGAGCAGGTGGGGTATCAGTGCTGTCTCTTTTAGTGCGTAGATGTTTTAAAGTGGGAATAGATGGTAGTTGGCCTGTTATGTTTTCAAGGACTTGGGGTAGTATGTCTTTAAGTATTTTGCTTGTGGGTTCCAGAGAACTCGTGCTTGCCTCTCTTACATCTTGTAAAATTCATCTAACTTCAATTTCAGTTACACTTGGGGCTGGTTTTGCTTTTTTACATTAATTGCAACATTTTCTTTTGTAGTTGCCCTTCCATAACATGCATTAGAGTAATATTTAGCACATTTTCAGTTTATAGTTTCTGTTGATGCAGTTTCTTGGCTTAATAATTGCTTTCAGTTCTGTGAAGTGGTAAAATTGCCAACTTCTGTCACTGTATCTGTACGTAGTTTAATGATATAAAAATATATTATAGTTTAACTTTTGATTGTTACTTAATTATATATTTTAAAATGCAGGTACATTTATTTTGTTACTTACTTGTATATTTTTGGAGATGTTTTGCACGTTTTTTCAGCCTTTTAAGTTTGCTCTAACGTTGAGCAACTGTTTATTTTCTATTGATGGAGGAAAAAATTAGAATTAATTAAAATGGTATAGTTATTGCTAGTTTGTTGTGGTTTAGGGAGTTAGGCTTTTTTGGTAGCTTTTTGGATAATTTCCTAATTAATTATTTTTGTATACTTAGGCTTTCTATGCTTTTGCTGCTTTGTTATTTTTTATATTTTTTGGTGGTTTATTGACTTTGAGGTTTTTGTTTCTTTTAGGTACTCTATGAAAAATGAGAAAAGTTACAGATTGTGTTACTATTTAACTGTTTATTAATGTTTTTTAATTTAGTAACAGTTACTTTATGGTTTAAGTATAAGTATTACTTACTTGGATATGTATTTGTAGGGATTGATATTTTCTTTTATAGTTGTTTGTTGTGAGAATCTGGCAGAGTTTCCTCCTCTTGCACCATTTGTCCTATTTGGAGTATTTCTTTGCTTTAATTAGTGTGCCTTTTATATTGGCTGGTTAATTGTTTGTGTTGTTTTATTGGTTAAAGTTGTTTATAGTGTTATTTTATTGGCTGGTTTAGTTTAGATTGAATTCTTTTTTATTAGTCAAGTCCTTGTTTGGAAAACATTAATTTAGGTTTCATGTATGTAGCATAATTTGGAGTTGTTTTAAATAAATCTAAATGTAATTATTTTCATATCTTACAATATATTTGTGTTGGTGTATTAATGTTTATAGTTAATAATAATGTATTTAGTGTATTTATTGCATGTTACGATTTTTCGGGACTGCATGTTTAATGTTTTGTTGATGTAATCTATTTTAATTTAATTATAGATGTTAATAATAAGTGTAGAGTTTATTGGAAGTACATGATTTGTGGTAAAATGCGTACTTTGGTGTTTATTTTGTATATTTATTAATGATTTTGACGATAATTTGGTAGTCGATAATGTGGCAATCAATATAATTGACATGTTATATGTTTGTTTATAGGTGACGATATTTGTGTTTCCGATATTTTTGTTATCGATATTTGTAAAAATTGTTTTTAACAACAATATTTGTGTGCTTGATATTAGTGTGATTTTAGTTATGTAACGTAGGCGATATTTTTGTTCTCAATATAAAATTTCTGATATTTGTGTTTTTCGATATTTGTTGGATCGATATTTTTCAGTGATCCGTATTGCACTTCACGCAAGCACACATACAACCAGCAAATGCTTTCATTGTGCACGCACTGCAGAGCACTACATCTCTCAGCTAATGTATTTCTCTCATTCATGCATACACTCAGTACAGGACTATCCTCACATGCACTGTACAGTACTGCTCTATCCCTGTACTGTACCCTTCCCAGACATACATAAATCCAGTGCAGAGTCACTAACCCAGCGCTATACAGTACCACACATCTACCTGATGTAGGTTGAGGGTGAGTTAAGCACACAGCAGCGGAACTTTTAAAAAGGTGAGTGAGCCTGTAGGCCTCACTCCTGTGACACAGAGTAAAAAGATCCTGTTCACTACTGTTGATCACTTCACATTATGCTGCCACCACCAAGCTTCTGCTGCTTAATTCCTGGTGAAGGCAGTAACCTTCCACCACTAAGCGGGTAGTGCTTTGGGCATCCTTTCCGGTCCAACAAGACTGCGATCCGTGAGACAGGCCTATGTCATGGCACACGCGCATTATCCGTGTATGCCTGTGACGAAACAAAAATCAGCATTAGGGATCTGGACAATAACACAGCTGGGCACTCAGGGCAGGGGTACATGTCTTTACCATGCAGCAGACTTTTCCGTCCCAGCAAGGACCATGTATGATATCTTGTGGCTGAATGGAGGGAGGAAGAGAAAAGGGAAAGTAGGAGAGGGCAAGAGAGAAGAAAAGAGAAAGAAAGCAATAGAGAGCTAAAGAAACAAAAAGAAAGAAAGAGAGAGAGAAAGATACAAAAAGAAAGAGAGAGGATATGACAGAGAGAGCGGTGATACCTTAAAAAAGAGGGGCATATTTACAAGGGCATTGTGCCACAGGAACGTCACTTTTAATGACAGTTTCTGTGGCGCAATGCCTGCTCTATATTTACAAAGTGGCGTTAAGTTACTTTTTGTGGCTTAACACCACTTTGTAAATATGGTACCCTATCATGCAGGTATCTGCATAAACGGGGCATGCAATGGGTGTTGCTGTATGCATTCCACTGCAACACCCATGGATTTTTGATGCTGCCCCAGATTTACAAGGATGCGTAAATCTGAGGCAGCACCAAAAATGTGATCCATGAACAGGCATTGGAATGGCGAAACGGGGAGAAATACTTTTATTTTTCCTCGTTTTTCTTTTTCTATGTAAGAAATTGCCATTATGGATGATTTATGTGCAGGAAGGGACACCTTTGTGCACATAAACAATAATTCCCTGCAATGCAGGCACCCTTGCACGATGGTGCAAGGGTGCCTGTAATGGCGCTAGCCAGCTAATTTTAGTGCCAGCGCTAGGGAAAACAGAGGGGTGGCCGTTTTGTTGTAAATACGGTGCATACCTGAGTTTTTGAAATGTCGGAGTGTGGTTCTGCCAAATGTGGTGCTGCTCCGCGCTCTGACATTTCCTTGTACATATGGCCCAGAGTTACCTGATGACTCTATGTCACCAAGGCACTACACAGCAGTCCTCGGTTCTCCTTTATTTAATATAAACTATTGTAATATGGTTGTGAGAAATCTCTTTATTATATGGTGCGGTTGTGCTAACTCACCTTGTAATAAAGTTACAAATCAGTATCAGGTCCAATCAAAAATGTTTGTAAAATTGAATGGGTAGATTTTCAAACATTTTGCACTGGGTTAGCATCACAAAAGTGACACTAACCAAGACAAAATGTTTTTTTACCAATTTACTTTCCAGTGCAAAACTTGTTTTGCATTGGAAAGTACCCTACGGGGAGTAAGATGGCATCTGTGTAACTTTCCTCGCTGCTCACCACTTCACCCCACCTCGATAGCTCATCGGTTGATTGCAATTCCTTAGCTATGCGAGGGATTCAGGGAGAACCTGGTGTGATGGTGGAGAAATGGAAAAGCAATAGTGGTGACTCGTGTTGTACAAACCATAGACGCTGTGTCTGAAAGATCAGTGTGGACCGAAAACTCATACTGCACCTAGCATCAGCGGTGACCTTTAAGCTGATTGAGAAGCTCCTTCGACAGCGGATTGTGGTTCCGGCTTCGAGAGAAGAATTCCACTAAGAAGTGGCAGGAAGAGGGGGGAAAGCGGTGAAAACGAGACCCCCACCCGGAGCAGCCGTGGCAGCTATGCCATCCGGGGTAGCCAGGCCGGCTGTGTCCGCTAGAACACAGGCATCAAGCAGTCACGAAGGGAACAATGAAGGAAGAAGCGGGAGGAAAGGAGATGAGAGGACGGGCAGGGGGAAACCAGAGCCATATATCGGTAAGAAGCTGCCGTAGTGGCCCGCCCGTAGAAGTAATGCTTGCGAGCTTGTAGAAGGGCAGCCCTCAATAGCAGAGCTGTTCACGGTCACCAGGAGTAAAGGATTAAAAAGTATGGACATATTGTCTGCCCCATCAGCACCAGATTTCGCTTAGGTCACACCAGTACGGCCCCTGGCTGCAAGTCAGAGTGAAGTGAGTAGCAGCAAGAACACTGATTCCATAATAGTTTCTGCAGCTCCAGAAACGGCGTTCTTTAAGACTACAGATGACAGACCGATTATAGAGCATTCAGGAAGTAATATTCTGCACTCGGATCAACATGAGACTGTGGGTAGTGGGTCTGTTTGTATTTTACCCCCAGAAGAATTAAGCTATCCCCAGCTAACCGAAGGATCCTCAAGGGGCCTAAAAGCACTACCCTCCCGGATCTAATGGGGGAAAAATTATTTTCTCTGATTGATGACTCAGAGTCATCTATACTTGAAAATGGGTCCTCAAGTGCCACTCTTTCAGATCTAAGCAACATTAGCTCTTTGGATGAATCAGTAGTGGTAACACGAAGAAAGAGCAGGTCCGGGGGAGAAGAGAAAAAATCCTTACAGTCAAGGGGGAAAAAAGGGAATGGGAAAAAAGTAAGCTACCGACAAGATGGAATGGGTCGGAGAGACACTCCCAAATTAAGATGGGATTACTCAGTGACACAGCTGCTCGACCAAGAAGGGGAGAGGACTCAGAAAACTGCCATGGAAGTTCCGGGCAGAAGCTGCAGGCTGTGTAACAGGATTGGAGCCGCTTAACAAGGTGGAACCCTCCCCCTCTATTATTTTGTCTTCTATCAAACAGATTCAGGAAGAAGAAGCAATAGCCGTCGGTCCCAACAAGCTTCAAGGAAGTTGCAGGGGGCAGTAAGGAAGATAAACAAAACATGCACGAATGTAGCAGAAAGAATGACAATGGTGGAGGCTCGCACAGAGTCTCTTGAAACAGAGGTTGGGGAGCTAAAAAAGCTGAGGATACCCCAAGATCCCAAGCTAACTGATATGATGTGGAAAATGGAAGAACAGGAAAACAGGCAAAGGAGAAACAACCTAAGACTCTTGGGGATACCCGAAGGCAGTGAAGGGGAGAATGTCAGAGGATATGTAGTAAATCTCCTAAAGGGTGCATTTCCAGATCTCATAGATTGGGACTGGGATAAAGAAATACAAAGAGCACATAGTTTCTCCCTAATGCTTATGAATCAGCAAGCAGGTAACTTAGAACAACCCGAGCAGTATTGGTATATTTTGGTAATTTTTTGTTGAGGGAGTGTATATATGCTCAGGTGCACCCAAATGCTAAAAAAGAGTATGAAGGGGTATCCTTTTTTGCAAGACCAGACTTCGCTCACGCTACAGTGGAGTGGAGGTGGTGTTTGAGACAAATGTTCACCCCATTTCAGAAATTAGGTGCCGAGGTATATTTGCAAAAGCCAGCAAAATTGAAGATTGTATTTAAGGGGCGCACCCACAGTTTTTATTCTGAGATACAGGCCCAGGAGTTTTTAAAGGAACTGGCGGGGAGCTCTGATATATGAGCCAATTAAAGAAAGTACGTTTTAAAGGGGGAAAGAAATGTCAGAATAAATGTATGAAACAAAAATTAACTAGTCTTAGGATAAGGGAAGGAAGGGAAGACATATATCCCAATGATGCATTAAAAAGATGGAATTAATAGTTTACCAAACATTTCTGGAATCAAGGTAGGATAAAAAAACTTAGTCATAGATGAAAGGACCACGGAGACCTTACAGTGGGGGGGGGGTGAGTTTGTTATCAGAGACGTCCTCACACAGCTAGGCCCGATTTCTCACATGTTGGGGGAGGGTGAAGGGGTGGGGGCATGGGTTCCGAAGGGAGGGGTCATTTTGGGTTTTGAGGTGGTGGCTGGGGAGGGGGGATCCAAAACGCTCAGAAGAAAAGAGGTTAGAGCAATGAATTGTGCAATGATAAAGATGGTGGGGCATTGCCCTCTAACTATATCCGAAAGTAAGGAACAAGGCCCGGTTAACAAAATCTCATAATGGGAGGACAAGGGAAGGTGAGCCTCGCTTCTAATAATATGCGGACTGAATGACGTTAAGAAAAGAGCTAGAGTCTCGATAGGCCTATTAATATATGCGGGCTGAATGACGTTAAGAAAAGAGCTAGAGTCTCGATAGGCCTTCAGACGTTGAGGGCAGATATTGTTTGTCTTCAAGAGACTCATATCGAAGGCTCACGGAGAGATGGTTTAAATTTTCTTGGTTATAAACTGATAGGTGGGACTTCCCAGAGTGCACGAATGGGGGGGTGGCAATTTTAGCCCGATGTAGTAAGATACCGTTTTCTCAAGTGCAGGTTGACAAACAAGCCAGATGGGTCATTGTGGTGTGTCATTCTATAAATGGAGTTAAATTCACACTGTGTTCAGTTTATGGGAGTATTCTGGATGATCCCTATATTATCGATTGGATAGCAAACAAGCTGACTCACTGGCCCTAGCCAATTGTTTTATGTGGGGACTTGAATATCAATCTGCCCAGCAACTGGGATATGGGTGAACATCAAAAATATACAGGAAACCCAGACAATTTCGAGCCCTAGAAGGTTTCTGTAAAGATCACAGGCTTACTGATGTATGGAGCAGGAAGAGGCCTCTAGAGCACGGGTACACTTATTTCACCACTCCGCATCATTCACATGCTCGATTGAACTATTTTGTGATGGCGAATACATTTATATCTAATTGTAAAATTGAGCGATATCCACGCTTCCTATCGGATCATAATCCTTTAGTTTTAGAAATTCAGAGAGTTGTGATGAAAATTAAAACTATATTGGCCTTTGAGCGTGCCCTGATCACAAATGAGGACTTCTATAGACACATGAGAGATTGTATTCCGGTATTTTTTAAAGAGAATATTGGTAGCGCACCAATAGGCGTGGTTTGAGACACATTTAAGGCATGTATACGGGGGAGACTCTGAGGTTTTCATTGAACCATTGGAAGGAAGAGAAACAACATACTCAAGTCAAACAAGACAACCTAGCTGCAGCAGAGGAGAATCTGGTTAGAGTAGTCCAACAGGGAGGAGAAATAGGGGAGGCCCAATGAGGGGTAATCTCAGCAAGGGCAGCATTGAATGAGATCTTTGCAAATAGGGCAGCAGAGAAGCTCACGGTTTGGAAGGAAAAAACACATGAATGTAGCGAGCAAGCAGGGCATCATCTGGCTGTGAGAGCATGACAAACAAGTGTAGCAGGCGAAGTACGAGAAATTTGAGATCCCACCTTTGGGTTAGTCTCTGATCCCAGCAAGATCAGGGCTGCCTTTCGTTCATATTATCAATTTTTATATTCCGAAAGTACAAGAAGCAGCACAGCGCAGATAGCTGATTTACTGAAAGGAGTACTGTTAGACCTGGCACCATTGGCGTGGGTCTCCCCTGCATTTTTTGCCTTTGCCTCCTGTGTTTTTGCTGTGTGTTGGACTCCGTTTTGCTGGTCTAGATGCTTTGGGCACTTTGCCACTGATGTTCAGTGCCAAAGTGCAAGTGCTCCCTTTGTAAATTGTTGTTATGGATTAGTGATTCTATGATTGCCATTTTTTTGATTTACTAGTCAGACCCTAGGACAGTGCACTTTGTGTGCCCAGGGCCTGTAAATCAAATGCTGCTAGTGGGCTGCAGCACTGATTGTGCCACCCACAGAAGCAGCCTGTAAAATGTAACTCTGGCCTGCCATTGCAGAGCCTGTGTGCAGTCTGGGACTGCCATGTCGACTTTGCAAGTGCACACATTTACCAGTCCCTAACCTCCCCTTTTCTTACATGTTAGTCACCCCTAAGGTAGGCCCAAGGTACCCCTGTGGGCAGGGTGCATTGTATGTGAAAGGTAGGACATGCCCTGATGTGTGTGGCCTGTCCTGATAGTGAACTACTGCCAATTTCGTTTTTCACTATTGCAAGGCTACCTGCTCCCATAGGATAGAATGGGGAGTTTGTTTATAACATCTTATAAACATAACTGCCCCTGGGAACAAGGTAGGAAAATAAAGTTTAGTATGCCTGAACTCAGAATGTTAAAATGCATCTTTTAGTGAGGGGGATTTTTACATTCTGTGTTTGAAAATACCACTTTTAGAAAGTAGGTATTTTCTTGCTTAGCCATCCGGTATGCCTCTGCTAGGTTTGTGTATTGCATGTCTGGCTTTGGATGACAGGGACTGGGGAGGAGCAGTGGCTCCAGAGAGCCTGTTGAGTCAGGGCTGGGCTGAATAGACCTGGGCTGCATTTAGAGTAGGGGGAGGAGATTTCCTTTCACCTGAATGGGTCTGGTCTGCCTTCAACAATGCTGTCTCCACCTCATGCCAGGAAGCAGCACCAGTGAGGACAAAAACGGTTTTGGCTGGGTACAGACACTCTCTGCCTTCAGAGAACAAAGGATTTTTGTGTATAAAAAGAGGGGCCCAGACCAGAGATGTTTTGATCACTTCTGAATTAAGAGCATTTAATATGCCAGTTAGTGACTGCCATTGTCATCTCCAGCTAGATAAAATAACAGGCTCAGTCACCTGTAGAAATTGTCACTATGAACTTAGTTTTGAAGCCAGTGCTATCCCTACTTTTGGTCAGCCCCACAAAATAAATTCAAAACCGGATTTTAAATCCTTTTGTTGCGGATTGGTGAATGCTAGGTCATTAGGAAAGCATGCCCTTTACATTCATGATCTAGTTCAAAATCTTAACCTAGATGGCCTCTTTATCACGGAAACATGGTTAAAAGACTGGTCTAACCCTGATATTGTTCAGTCTCTCCCCCCAGGTTATACTATGTCCAGAAGAGACAGACCTGTACGGAGGGGGGGAGGGCTTGCAATCATTCATAAAGACACCATACAGTGCTCAACATTCGAGATTTCGAAGATTAAGGGAGCTGAAAGTCTGGGTTTTTGCCTCCAACTATCTAGCTCAGTGGTTTTTGCAGGAGCCCTGATCTACCGGCCCCCAGGGGCTAGTTTTGATTTTGTAGACACCCTTGCTGAAAGTCTTAGTGCCCTGATTGTAAGATATTCTAATTTTACTATATTAGGGGATTTTAACCTTCATTTAGAAACAGATAACTCCCCAATCTCAAAAAAAATTGGGAAACCATAGACACGCTAGGACTAAAGCAGTTGATAACTGACCCTACACACGAGGCTGGACATACCCTAGATGGAATTTGTACGAATTTGACCAAACTTACAGTGGATACCCCAACCACTTTAACATGGTCTGATCATAAGTATATCCCTTTTGGGATTGCAGACAGTACCTTACATGCAGCCAAACAAGATCCGGATCAACTTGGTAAAATTATTAACAGGAAATGGAACAAAATGTTAACAAATCCTAACCTGCATATGTTGGCAGAATTAAGTAAACCCACACTTACAGGAGATCCGGGCATTGACACTAGCATCTTTAATAACTGGCTGACTGTGTTAGCCAACAAAATGGCCCCGGTGGCCACACTTAGTAGAGCCTCCCGGGGTAAAACCTCCGCCCCTTGGTTTACCCCTCAGCTCAAAGAGCTACAAGGCAAATGCAGGAAACTTGAGCGTAAATGGAGGATGCAATATAATAACAATGATCTCACTATTTTTAGAACAGCACTGAAAGAATATCATAGGCTGATCAATCATGAAAAGAAAGTTTACTACACCAACCTCATTGAGCAGGCAGCGTTCGATCAAAAATGATCTTCAAAATTGTTCAATCGTTCACCCACCCTAAGATATTCAATCAGGAAATTCCCCATCACAACAATTGTGTGATCAGATTGCAGACTATTTCGATGACAAGGTTAGTGATCTTAGAAAAGACTTTTCAGTAGATGCACCACCTACTGAAGGGCAAAATCAGAATACAGAAAATAGACCGCTGCTGAATTATTTTAATGAGATTACCCTTGAACAGTCTAGACAGGCTATCCTGACATGTAAATCGGGCTCTCCAGGCGATCCCTGCCCCCAAAAATTCTACATGCTCTGATTGATACTGTTAATCCCATTATTAATCAGATTATTAATGCTTCACTCAGACAGGCAGTAGTACCAGACAGCTGGAAAGTTGCATCGGTTAAACCTCTTAAAAAAAAACATCTTATGGATCCAACCACCTTGACTAATCTCAGACCTATTTCTTTATTGCCCTGCTTAAGCAAGATAACAGAGAAACTTGTAAATAAACAACTAAATGACTTTCTCCTATTAAACAATGTGTTACATCCCAGGCAATCAGGTTTCAGGGCTGGGTATTCAACAGAATCGGCGCTCCTACACGCTGCGGAGACGCTAAAATTCGCATTGGATCAAGGAAAGATGGCAGTGCTGATTCTGTTGGACCTATCAGCCGCTTTCGATACCGTTTCCCATGTTGCTCTGGGTAAGCGGTTAAGAAGTGCAGGGATCTCGCAGAAGGCACTGGCTTGGTTGACATCATTCCTGGGTAATAGAAGACAATCAGTAACACTTGGCAACTTTACTTCAACTGAGAAGCAGCTGCGCTCAGGTGTCCCTCAGGGCTCAATTTTGAGCCCCTCACTTTTAATATATATATGGTGCCCCTGTTAGATCTAATATCTTCTTTTGATATTGAGACTGTGTCTTATGCTGATGATACTCAGCTCATCCTTACCTTAGATAAAGAAACCACAGTAGCTGAAGAAAATTTTCAACAATGTCTCTCGGCTGTCTTCGAATGGATGAAGACCAACCACCTTAAATGTAACAGTCAAAAGACGGAGATTCTGTTGCTAGGAAAATGTAATATCTTTTCACCCAAAATGTGGTGGCCCACTGACGCAGCCCCACCCCCCAATACTGTGGACACTGCTAAAAATCTAGGCGTACGATTTGATAGCTCTCTCTCTTTTAATCAGCAGGCCCTGTCGGTAGCAGGAATTTGTTTTCATTGGATAAAAACTCTGAAAAAATTCTTTGACCTCCTGCCAGCCATAGCTCGTAAGTCCGTAGCAGTGGCGATGATCTTGTCACGACTAGATTATTGTAACAGTCTCTATGCTGGTATAAAAAAGAGTACTCTAAAAAAGTTGCAGACGGTACAAAACGCAGTGGCCCGAATGGTACTGAATTTACCTAAGGGGTCCTCTGCCTCCGAGGCTCTTCAAATCCTTCACTGGCTACCTATCCACAAGAGAATTCTCTTTAAAATCCTTGTGATAACCTTCAGGGCTGAAAAACAAATTGGTCCTAAATATCTTAGGACTAGACTGAAAGCCTATGTACCTGCTCGTAACTTGAGATCCTCTAAGGAAAACCTACTTGTACCCCCCATTTTCATCTGAAGTCCAGAGGAGGAAAATCTATGGCTGTATTAGGGACAAAAGCCTGGAATTATCTACCTATTCAATTGAGACTTATTCAGATGGAGCTTATCTTTAAGAAAAAACTGAAAACTTGGTTATTCACAGTTCCAGACAGTCTGGCTCTATCTCTCATCTGACTACTGAGACATTAGAGACCATACCCCCCTGACTCTCTCTCTTAGCGCCAAGATGCTCCATTGGAGTGATAGCCAGCGCTTTATAAATGACATCATTCATTCATTCATTCATTCTGGGAATCAAGAAGAACCTTTGCCAAGGAGAAGAGCCGGAGAAGCTGAGGAGGAATACTGCCCCTGTGCTATTTGCTGTCTGGGGTTGGCCTGCAGTGGCTACTTGCTGTCAAGGAAAGGAGAAAAGGACTTTGCTGTTTGCTTTGTCACCTGCTTGAAGAGAAGATCTCCAAGGGCTTGAAACTGAGCTTGCCTCCTGTTCTGAAGTCTCAGGGACACAAAGACTTCACCACCAGCTCCCCTGAATTTCCTTGCTGGGAATTCTAACCTGCAAAGAGGTGCCTGCTGTTGTTTTGGATCTCTAGAGACTTTTTACAACGCATCGCTGAAGAAACCGTCGCAGCTCCTGCCGCGGCTCAAGAAATAGCTGCACGCGGCATTGAGTGCAACGATCTCCGAAGTCCGAGATCACCGCACCAATTCCGACGCAAGCCCTGATGTGCGGCTGCAAGAATCCATGCATCGTACCGGATCGTCGCATCACATCGAGGCACCAAGTCTGTGGCATTGTTGGGGGACACAGTAAGAAACCGATGCATCACCTCCCCAAGCAGTAAGAAACCGACGCATCACCTCCTCTCCGGTAAGAAACCGACGCATCACCTCCCCTGTGCAGCAGTAATGAACCGATGCATCACCTCCCCCAGAGCAAGGAACCGACGCATCACCTTCCCTGAGTGTAAGGAACCGACTCATCACCTTCCCTGTGGCCCGTTTTGTCTGCTTGCGTGACGCATCCAAGGTACTTTGTGTGAGAAGTGTTGCATCTGCAATTTGCTTTGAGCTGAACTATTTCTACCATCTGAAAGTCATATTTTTTTTTCTGAATTGTGGATTTTTGTCGTTTGGTCTTGTTTCGGTTTAGATAAAGATTACTTATTTTTCTAAACTGGTGTGGTGTCCATTTGTAGTGTTTTCACTGTATTACTGTATGTGTTCACAAATGCTTTACACACTGCCTCTGAGATAAGCCTGTCTGCTCGTGCCAAGCTACCAAGGGGGTGAGCAGGGGTTATTTTAGGAGTGTCTCCCCCTTACCCTGACTAGAAGCAAGGGTCCCTATTTGGACAAAGGGACCTACCTCTGCCAACTAGAGACCCCCATTTCTAACAAGTACCTTTAAATAAACTGACCACAGAAGAGAGAGAATCCCTGGAAGGGGAATTACAATGGGATGAGATCTATTCTGCATTGTCTAGTCTTCCTTTTGGCAAGGCCGCGGGGACCGATTCGATCCCCGTGGAATTTTATAAAACGTTTGCACCCCAATTTAAAGATCATATGACTGAATTATTCAATCAAATCGATGGTGGACCTTCCCCCCCAGAATCGTGGTCTATGGCCAAAATCGTTGTCTTCTTAAAAAAGAATAAACCCGCTGTAGAACTTGGCTCATATCACCCGATAAAGCTAATGAACGGAGATTCAAAGGTCTACTCTAAGGTTTTAGCAGCACGGCTAGCACAGGTGATACCAAAGATAGTGTCCAATCGACAGCATGGCTTTATTTCGGAAAGAGACACCACAGATCATATTAGGAGAGTAATCACATTTTTTGAAGCAGCTCAGGTGTCAGGGGACCCTATGGCCTTGATCCTGCTTGATGCGGAAAAGGCATTCGATAGGGTCTCCTGGCACTTTCTCTGGCAGACGATGCAGATGATGGGTATTGCACCAGGGGTTATACTGGCATTAAAAGCCCTATATTATAAACCAGTAGGAAATATTTTTGTCTATGGTGATACAACAAAACACTTTGAGATTACATGGGGGATGCCACAAGGGTGTCCTTACTCCCTTCTTCTGTTTGCATTATACATCAATCCGTTAATACGTCAATTAGAGCAAAATGCAGCAATTCCACCAGTGGTAGTGCAAGGATATGAAAACAAAATTCCAGCATATGCAGACGACATAGCTTTAGTGACTCTCAAACCAGAAATTGCTCTTAAGATAATTGAAAAGGAAGCCGCACAATTTGGGAAGATCTCAGAATATTCTTTGAATAAAGACAAGACCCAAATTGTCAATAATGATAAGATCTCAATGGCAGATAAGCAAGTGGCTAAAAAGGCGGTATACTTGGGCATCTGCATTTCATCTGAAGTAGACAAAATTGTTAAAGAGAATTTCGAGCCCCTTGTAGAGAAGACTAACAGGAGTTAGATTGAATAACCTACATCTCACAATAGTGGGACGATGTAATATAATTCAAATTATTTGTTTTCCTAAAATTTTATACTTTTTCAGATCTATTCCCTTAGAATTTTCGAATTATTGGCTGAAGACATTTTATACTGTCTTTCCAAGGTATTTATGGGCCTATTCCAAACGTAGAAGGGCATTGAAATATCTCTCGCTCCCGAAAGGAAAAAGCGGGTGGGCTTTACCAAACCTTAAGTTGTATTATTGGGCCACTATGTCACAATATAGCACTATTTTACTTCGGGAACCACCCATCATTGAGGCGCAAGAATATATCCCATCCACCTATGAGCTGCTAATTGGCAACGGAGCCTGGGGCTGCCTTTGGAGACAGCTAGAGTGTAGCTATTATAAAAAAGTACGATTTAAGTGTCTTTTGGGAGCTTATAAGGTATGGGCTTCGGTTTATAGACTGATGGGAGTAGGAAGGGTGAATTTTTATACTCTTCAGAATAACCTGAATCTGCCTGGAATTTTTAGAGATCGTTGCATTCAAAGGTGGATGCAAGCAGGTATAGACAGATCAGGGGTATTTTATTCTCCTTTCGGCATTGTCACATTTGACGATCTCAAGAAAGAGTTTGGGGTTAGTCATAGGGAGTTCTTTAAAGTATCTCCAAGTAAGAGACTATTTACAGCATAAGGGGGGGGGCAATCCTGCAGGTTTTCGCAGAAATGAATTGGTAGAGAAATTAATAACTCGGAGCAATAGTAATATTGGAATATTATACCATATCTTGAACTCCGAAATGAAAGATGATCTTGATAAGTTTTCATTAAATTGGCAAGAGAAACTGACGATAACGGAATCAGATTTTTATAAAGCTCTTACTCTATCCAAAACTGTTTTTAGGTCAGCTAATTTGCAAGCTTAGTTTTTTAAGACCTGCTTTCTGCTATATTTTACACCTGCCAGGATAGCGAAATGCGGGTGGGGCAAAGGAACCAGATGCCCCCGGTCTGCCTTGCCCTGTGCAAACATAGTACTCATGTTTGCCACTTGTAGCACCCTAAACTCATTAAAGAATGAAATCACAGGTTTTTTTAATCTTAAATTAGAAATAAAAGTAACCTTGACTACAAGTTTGATTCTATTGGGAGTCCAAAAAGAAGAAGTGGCACAGGATGTAGAATATTTTCTCTGTGTCCCAATGGACGTTTTTAGGTCTCGCGCCTAGCGTTGCAGTGCGCAGCCCTGCTCGCGCAGCGCGAGACCTCTTGTATGGGCTTCAGAAAGCTAACCACACGCTCGTGCGTGTGGTTTTGCTTTTGGAAGCCCACATTGGCTGTAAACGGCAAAAACGGCACGCAATTGGGCAAAGGCGGGCGCATGTCCCGCCTTTGCTCCGCCCATTCCCATCGGTGGCTAGCACGCGCAGCAGCGCGCGTTCTCCTCGCTGCCGCGCTCCCTATTCCCCCCCGCTCCTCTGTGGTGCGCGCGCACCACTGGTTTCGATTCTTGCGTTGGTTTCGATTCCGTGCTTGTTAAAGTTTGTCAGAGGCTTGGGCGCATGCGCTAAGTGCGCCCGTACATCCAGTATCTGCGCTGTACAGACATACTTTGAATCATATATGGAGACAAGTGCTTCCCAAGAAGGGATCATTGCTTAGAAAAAAAAAACAGTGGATGTCTTTTTTCTGGAACACGTACAGTGTTTGAGCTGCCAGATTGGCATTATCAGGGGGCGACTGGTATCGTCAATAGGTGTAAGGACCCCCTCTCACCGAAATAGCGCAGTCAATTTGTTTCTAGTTTCTGTCATCCTGCAATTTTATGTGGAAAACAAGTCTGCGTGGTTCCAAATGGTGCCATGAGGAAATAAAATACCAGGGCTGCGTGAGCCCTTCTGTCCGGCACTCGGCGGTACAAGGAGAGCATGTCATAAAATAAGAAGAGTAGTGCCCTCCACAAGAAGCCTTTGTATTGTCTCAGTGCTGAATGTACAACGGCGGGTGACCCTGTCCGGGTGACACCGGTCTGACTTCCGTAGCCGGAAGGTGTCGGGTGAAGGACACTGCAACAACCTCGGGCCGCACGTGCCGTTCTGACTTGGACCACCGAGGCACCGAGTTTGGTGACAGTTGCTTGATTTCGTGGCGCTTTGAAACCGGCATTCGAACTCCGCAACGTTGTCCCTCTCAAGGTTATTCCACAGGCTGGAACCCAATATTACATACACCAATTGTGGCAATTTCGCTGCACTTATTGTGGATTACATTTCTGTGTGATGAAAATAACAGTAGCTTTTACTTCGCAAGGTTGATCGACGAACGTATCACACACTCCATGAGTTCGTCATTTTAACTTTTATTTTGCTCTCATACACACGTCAGTGCTTTGTCCGTGATTTACATAGCACCAGTTGCGTTACATGAGGACATATTCATTTTTGTTAGGCACGGGGAGATTAAGTGATTTGCCCACAATCACAGGATGTTCAGCGTCATTGCTGAGACTCGAACCCAATTCACCACATTTGAGGTCGACCGCCCTAGCCTTCAGGCCACCTCCTCTCCCCTATGACATTCCGGGGTCGTAGATCGCAGGGGCAGATTGAAAAAAGGGGTCTGTGTATGTCGCCTCCCACCTCCTGCATTGCAAGGGTTCTAAATTACCTAGACGGCTTGTGTGCTTATGTGCGCCATTATATGAAATCGAGTTGGTCTTGGTTACAGTTCCAGCTCGTTAGTTTTCACTGCACCTGTTTCTCGTGTCTGTATTATGGGACATGCGGAATCTGCGTACAGCTGAGTTTTCATGGGGAATACTACTGGTGAAATGAAGTTTTGAAATTAGGCTGTTAGTCACAGATGCCAAATCCAAAATGTTACCTGAATCGATTTTAATTTTTGCTACAGTAAATTATTAGATGCCCCCCAATGTTATATGCAGACAGTTACTCACATCTAGTAGAAACCAATGGCAATTATTTGGCGAAAAAATGGTGTGGAAGCGTAATTCACGGAGCACATGAATACTAATTCCTTATTTGCGTAATGTTGTTACACAGGATGAATGCGCCGGCATGTTTAACTGCTGCACCAGGCATATATGCCACCGATTCATATTTACTGGTGCCATCTCCTTTTGTTCAAGCTATTTTAATATTAATCACCTTTGATATCTCCCTTCGCCTCTAATGAAATATCCCTTCTCGTTTCCAACCGCAGATCTTCACCTCCCAAAGGCGGGAATGTATGTATTTTTGTTTTCAAAGGATCATGTAAGCAAAGTCACAATGAGAGGCCGGAAGCAGTCTGTACACAGGGTTTTTTTTTATTGAATAGGGACGGCTTCTGCCCCGCCAGCACCTTTTTAGGTCTCGATCTGTGGGGTTCATTGGAGGCAGCTGACCCAGTCGAGCTCTGTAAGCGCGGGGCCGCCATGTTCTTCCATTGCACTTTTATTGCCTTTCGGACCCGCCTTCTCCCTTGTTATGCTGACTGTTGCAAAGGATCCGCTCTGGGTCTTTATTCTGGTATCAGGGTGAGTGGCATCTCTTTACTTTTTTATACTGGTCCCTCAGAGCGGGTGGCTTACCGAGGTTGTCGTCTTATAAAGGTGGAGAAGGTACATCAGGGTGTAGATGTACCACTACAGGTAGTAGCGACTTAATGTTGCAGATACAAAGCATTGTTTTAACGGTATGTGTGTGTTATAATGTGGAATGTGATATCCGGAGGAAAGGGGTGAAGTAAACGTGGATTTTAGCTGTGTGTCTTGTAATCTCGATGTCATGATGTGGCTGGTACTTTTCAAGTTCTTATGTATGTATTGTGGTGTGTTCTGATCTGGTGTATGTTGTGGTGTGAGGTGCTGGGGGTGACTGCAGATCATGGAGAGTGCCAGGGTGTCTGCTTTAAATAAAGGACGTGGGTTAAGGTGATTACATTATTGTGGTCGTTAATTGCTGCAGACAACACCACATTGTGATGCTGTTGGCTTTAAACAAAACATATTTGCCATTTGTCCATGAGAGTGAGGGCAAATGAATGTACGGCACTTTGGAGGAAGTTCGGGCTCATCAGAATACATTTTTATTTTCAGTTTTATGTAGCGCAAACTCGGCCCAAATGTATTGGAGCGCTTTAAATCACCACAAGTTACATTACACAAGGTTACATTGATTTTTGGTAGGCATGGGGAGATTAAGTGATTTGCCCAGAATCACTGGATGTATTTCTCTCTCTTCACTCTACCACACAATTCTCTCTCCAACTTTAACAACCTACCTCTAAACACTCTCTCTCTCTACCTTTCTATAAATCTTTCACTCTCTATCTCATTCTCCTTCTCTTCACACTACCACTCACTTATATACGCAAATAACTCTATCTCTATATACCATCTCTCTCTCACTTTCTATCACTTTCACACTTGCGCGCTCTCTCTCACATAAGTAAAAAGATTTCCATTACAATTCCAATAGCTCTAACTATAAAAAAATGCGAGACCTATTGCATTGCAAATGCTTGTTAGATTAATAATCACCTCTGCGTGGCTGGTTTCAACAATGGCTGGTTCGGCTATTATCAGTCTACAATCTGGAGAAAGCGGTGTATGCTAGAAAAGGCAGCCAGGCAAGGAAGAAAGGAGTTAAAATATGTGCACCCTTAACCAAATGGGTCAGAAGATCTATTATGTCTAGGTGTTTGGTATTTTGGAGGGGGCCTATGTAAATTGTTTACCCTAGCATGATGCACGTTAAACCACATGAAACCCTTAACCAAATGGGTTAGATGATGTAATATGTTTAGGTTTTTGGTATCTTTGAGGGGGCTTATGAATATTGTTTACCCTAGCACAATGAACTTTAAATCACATATGACAGGTCTTAATTGGTAAACTATTAGACAGAGATTATGACTTTGTGTATATAGATTAATTCAAACCATTTTATGTGGAAAGTACTGTGGGCTCCTCGAGAATTGGTGGACAAGTTGCCGACACTTCTGAGTGAGGGGGGGAGGGGGGTATGTGTTGCTTGTATTTATTGAAAATGTGTAATAAAAATATTTTAAAAAATAAAACAAAGGAAAGTGCCCTACAAGTAACGCAAAGCAGCGCAAAGCATTGCTTTGTGTTGCTTAGCATCAGGGGGCATTACATGGGTGGTACATGGTTGTTCCAATCAACCACCCATGCCTTTTGATGCAAAACCCTATCTACAAACAATTGTAGACAGGGTTTAGCGCCAAATGTTAACACCAACTGAAAGGAGGCATTAAGACATTTTTCCATTCTCCTTTTCTTTCCGACTTTGCATTTGTGCTGCACTGTGCAGCACACATACAAAGTGGGAAACATGTTTGAACTTGTCTAGGCATAGTATTTTGTACAGGAAAGGTATCCTTCCTGTACAAAACCTATGCTAGACTCAGGCACGCACCTTATCGCTATGATGCTAATATGTGTGCCTGGCACACGGCAGCTGAAATCAGCGACAGCGCTAGGGAGAGGGAGGAGAGAGCCATATCTCTGTTGATATGGTGCTCTCCTGCTCCCTCCCTGTCATGCAAAGCAGTGCTTCATTTTTTGCACTGTGCTGCGTTCCGTGACTCTTTTGAAAATCTGGTTCTTAGTGCAGTCCTGGGTAGCTGTGGCTCAGAGAAGTCAGGCTTAATCAAAGGAACAAGTATGAAGCATTTAATGGTACCAAAGCAGTTGATAAAGAAGAAAACACAACACAATAAACATCCAACACCAATTTATGAAACTAGGTCATATTTTTATCTTTAAATAAACATCTCAATGTCAAAAATTTACCAGAGGGTTCCAGAGGTATGAATTTTTAAGGAAACAATAAATCACAGCTTTCTACTTTACACAATAAGTCATTGTAATCTACCACGACTCGTGGTTTAGGGTTAGCCATAACATGTAACTTAAAAATGGCTATAAGGGTGCTCTTGCACCAGCAGTCCCTTTGTGTTCCTTCCTGAGAGTCATTTACACCTCCCCTAGGAGAGCAGAACGCTGTTTCAGGGTCAGTAACTGTAAACGGTCAGTGGAATATTTTAAGCAACAAAGTAACAACTTTCTAAAGTTGCTATTTGTGCAAAACTTACATTAAACTCGACTTAAACATCAAGCTGGGTTTAATGCAACACTTCTTTTGATACCTTGTAGTATCATGTTTAGTAGTCCCACTCAGAAGTTAGCACTAATGAGTTGTCACCTTGTAACTCTGTACTTGCCAATAGGGCTACTAGCCTTTCCACAGTAAAAACAGCAAAGCTGGGTTTTTACTCTCAGGACATGTAAAGTTAGAATACACATGTCCAATTTTTTAATATATTACACCCTCCCTTTAGGGTTCAGTAGGCCTGCCTTAGGGATGACCTATAATAGTAAAAAAGGTTTGGGTATTGCCATTACTTTAAATGGCAACGTCTAGCTTGCAGGGTAAAACTGCTCTGCCAGCATGCAATGGCAGGCTGGGAGTCATGCTTTCCTTTATCCCACGCGTAGTGGCACGATAAGTGCTGCATGACATGAGGGGCACTCTAACTTATAGGCTCTGGGTACCCCTGGTACTATATAGTAGAGACTTATAAGTAAGGTATAAGCCAATCAAATATATACTTTTTAATGGTTAGAGCACATGAACTGAGGCCTGGACAGCAGGGCCCAGAGCATTACAGAGTCACCACACCAGTACCTAATAGTCAAAAAATGGGGGTGGACCTGCAAAAAGCCATTTCCTCACAGTGGTCAATTGAGTGCAAATGGTTAAACTGATCGACATCAAGAGTAATACAGTAAGAATGCTTTATGTTTTTAAATCAAAGCCCTGGACTGGAGCATTGTGACTTTGACGACATGAGGTTTTCTGGTAACCTTATGATCTGGGTGTACCCTGCATTTCTGAGGACTGAATCCCTCCAGAACCATCTCACCCATCTCACCCTTCCAAGCTTTACAGCACACACATGTCTAACTGTATTCTTAGTGACAGCTTTCTGTCATGTAGGACTTAGGGGTCCATGGGAATTGCACTTTCTCCTTGGCCCTCAGCTTAACTTCCGAAAGCAGATAAAGTGTTTTCCAACATGCATTCAGTTGAATGATTTTTATTTCAGAAAGGAGTGTACCTTAATTCCCTTACTAGAGTCTGCGTTAGCCCTTGTGGGTGACACTCGTCTCCAAGTGGGTGTAGTGTGAGTACAAGAGAAGCTGTGTGTTAACCCTACTATCGAGACATGAAATAGTTTCTATGAAACAAGGCACGTGCATTCCAGATTGCAGCCCCAGAAACCCTCCATCATCCACCTCTGAAAGAAACCTGCTAACAATTAGGCTGAAAGTAATATTCAGGAAAGATCATTTAAAGCTATTGTCACAGCAGGGAAATGTGATGAAACTACTATGGTTCTCTGGAAAGACATACATACAGGCATTCAGATTACATGTACAAAATCATACAGCTCCTTGCTTTTGCTGCCTTAGTGGCTCTCTCGCAGTGCTGGGGCCAGTGTTTCTTGGGTCCTAATGCAAGGAAAGAACTGGGCCCCTAGCTGATGTTTGTACTGTTAAATACAGCAATATGCTGGGGTCAGTGAGTTCCTCAGGCCTCTGGGCCCCAGTGCCACTGCACATGCTGCACCAATGGAAGCTACGCCCCTACTCTCTTGCAGTAGTAAGGCAGCATCTCTCAAGTGGCATAATGATGGGTTCCCCTTGCAGAGTGTAATAAAGGGTCCCAAAGTCTCCAATATCTCACAGATATTCATTGACTTGAGCTGAATGCCCCCCCTTGAAGGGTTGGGGGGCCCCTGTCTTGTGTTACAACCTTGTAGATTGCCTTTCACCACATAATACATGCCATAGTATCATCTCACATTCAAATATGTATATTACATTAGTGTAAGAAAACATGTATGCATTTTATGTTTGATCAAATAATTCTGCATACATCCAGTTTGTTCAATAATGAATGCAGTTCAAATATGTTTTCAAGAGAAAACGCCTATTAACTCACCCTTGTTTTATTCTCTTGTCTATGCTCTCCCTTGTCAATGTTGTATTGTCTGTTTGTCTCCCTCTTCACGTCTCTCTGTTCTGTCTCTACACTGCCCTGCAGTTGCTCAATCTCTCATCTCACTCATTTCCCCGACTCTTTCTTTCTTTATCTCTCCTTCCCTATTTTATCTACTCTCCTCTCTGCCAGTCTCTTACGTCTAGGATTCCTTCCTATACCTGTCCCTCTCTTTCCCTCTAGAACTCGTTTTTCTGTCTTTCTCTACCTCCCTTTCTTTCCTTCTTGCTCTCTCTTTTTGTCTCCTTTTTTCCTTTCACCTCTCACTCGGCTTGTCCTCTTCTTTTCCCCTGCACTTTCTCCCCACCTGGCCCAGTGCCCCTAATCCCCTGTCTGCCACTCTCTTGCCTCCACCCTCTCGTCTCTGTTAGAATTGTCTCTCAGCCTTTCTACACCCTGTCACAGTGACAGGTACAGAGGAGCGTTTATTTCTGGGTCATTTCTCAACACTTGCAACAATAAAATATTGTTGCAAGATTTAAGGGCATATTTATGTATGTTTTGCATTGCCCTTGCACCATGCAAGGGGGCACAAAGGTGACGCAAAACCTAAGTAGGATTTATCAAGCCACACAAGGCCCCCTTGTGTGGCCCTGAGTGGCTTGATAAATCCAGAGTAACCCATGACAGCGCAAATCTCTGCGTTGCGTTACTCTTCAACAGGGAGGCATTCCATGGGTGGAGCATGTGTGTTCACCCGCATCCACACATGGATTTTGGCACATTCCCAGATCTACTACCAGTGGTAGACCTGGGAATGCATCCAAAGGCTACTCCTCCCCAGGTGAGGCGTAACGAGAAGAAATATCTTTATTTCTCTTCGTTACTTCCTCTTTCTATGTGTGCTGAATTCTGCAGCCCACATAGAAACAGGAATATGCCTCAGGGGATTGTTTTTGTGCAGGAAGGTGTCCCTTTCTGCACAAAAACAAACCTGCTTGCAATGCAGGCACCCTTGCACCATGGTGCAAAAGTGCCTGCATTGGTGCTAGGCAGCACATTTTGTGCCAGCACTGGGAAATGACAGGAATGCGCCATTTATTGTTAAGTACAGCACATTCCTGCCCTTTCTCTATCACGCAGCTCAGTTCAACAAGGTGACTTTCTGCATTGCGTGATATCTTAGTAAATATGACCCTTCGTTTTTAGTTTAATCTTGGGGAAGCCACAGAGGCTTCCCCAAGCAGCTGTATATTTCACTCATTGTGCAGTGGGGACTGCGGTAGCCCTCAGGGTGGGTAAGCCTGGAGTCCCCATGCACCATGGGGTCTCCGGGGGCCTGTGTTATGCCCCTGCATCTTTCCTTCAAGGGTGTGTACTCCCCAGTGCCCAGTAAGTTACCCAGGGGGTTGGTGGTGGCTCGCTGGGTCGCACCCCTTAACTGACCACCAGAGAACTACGCTTAGGGCAATTCCTCTTTATTGCCTGTGTCTCTGTGCCAGTTGAAAATGGGGTCTGTAACAGGGAGAGCAGGTAGGCATCTGTCTGCTAGTGTCTTGTCAACGCCTAGTTTGTGGATGTCCAGCCCTTCCTTGATTCACTTAGCCGTCCGTCTTTCCTGTCAACTGTGGGCTGTGGCCTAGCAGGGTTCCTCACAGTGGGAAGACATTACCTCTGCTTGTGCATTACCCTTCCTTATTCATAGCTGCCAAGGTTTCATATTGCTTATGTGTGACATTTTCATAATTTCAGTGTAATTATGAGTGACATTCAACGACTATGAGAAAATCAAGCAATAAAGATGAGGGAAACGTATAAATATCAGAAATTACACCCACTTGAGCAAGAAGAAACTCTTAAGAAGATCTTAAAACTGCTGCAAAGCACCAGAAATGGAAGGGCACTGTGGGACCAGACTGTGACAAACAGGATGTGAGAGGCCCCAGCCCAGATGATCTCAGCTGCCTGCTAATAAATTATCATAATTACTCAGAGTCACTACAGTCAGCTGACTCGTGGACTTGGAGTTCTGCTCAGCCCATTGCAGCACCAGGCAAGCCTCAGTAGCGTGAGAGGCTGAAGCACACAGATTTAATTTTTTCTAAAGACTTTATCTCAGCTGCTAACTCTCTAAAATAATTAAAATCAATTTACCAACCTGAGCAGTCCGCCCTAGAGCCCGCCGGTGACCAGCCCTGTAGCTGCGGCACCTGCCGTAGCCTGAGAACACTCAGGAGCCAGTCACAGAGGAGCTACAGGCTCTGAGGCCTAAGCTGTAACTTCACTTAGGCTCATGATGATGCGCTGTAAAAGTCAATTAAGTTTGGACGGAAAAGATACCAGTAGTGACACTTACTAGTCTGTGTCTAGCGAGCAGTGTCATGACAGTATGGGCAAACCCGCCGCAACGACTCCCCCTGGCACAGGCTGCGGGCAGCGGCCACTGACTGGTCCACGATTGGGGCCCTAGCATTCATCATCATGGCTGCTGGACTGCACTGCCTGCGTGGCACAACAACGCACGGTGCGAGGAGTGGCGGGTTGCGCTGCCAAACTTAAACTGTCTGCCGTGCCTGCCCACTTACTCCATTGGCGGCCGGGCCCAACTATAGGTGTGTGTGTGACACAGTCAGTGTCTGTCCTGGCTGTTTCAGCAGTAGCCATTGGGCAAATCATGCAGACTGACTCACTCTTGTGATGTCAGTGAATCTGAATTCTGTGGTGTCGGGTGAATGCTGTTACATTGTAGCATAAGCCAGCCCAGAGCAAGCTCAGCCAGCCCCAAATCCTTCCACAAGCTGCGTGGACAGCGTGCTGACAGTACTCTCATAGCTGCCAAGGTTTCAGCTTGCTTACGTGTGACATTTTCATAATTTCAGTGTAATTATGAGTGACATTCCATGACTACGAGTGACACTTTCTCGAGAGCAAAATCATGAAATGAGACGAGGGAAACATATAAATATGAGAAATTACACTCATTTGAGCAACGAGAAACTCGAAGAAGATCTTAAAACTGCTGCAAAGCACCTTAAATGGAAGGGCACTGTGGGACCTGACTGTACCAGACAGGATGTTAAAGTCCCCATTGCGGATGATTTCAATTCCATGCTAATAAATTATCATAATTGCTCAGAGTCACTACAGTCAGCTGACTTGCGGATTCGGAGCACTGCCCAGTCTGCTGCAGCACTGAGCATGCCTCAGGAAAGTGAGAGGCTGAGGTACACTGGCTGTCATTTTTTCAAAAGACTTTAGCTCAGCTGCTAGCTCTCTAAAATAATTAAAATCAATTTGCCGAGCTGAGCGGTCTGCCCCGGAGTGTGCTGCTGCCCAACCCCGCAGCCTCGCACCAGTAGCTGCCTGAGAGCTCTCAGCAGCCAGTAACAGAGAAGCTACAGGGACTGAGGCCTCAGCTGTAATTTTACTTAGGCTCATGATGTGGTGCTCTAAAAGTAAATTAAATTAGGAAGGAGAAGATACCAGTAGGGATACTTATCAGTTTGTGTCTAGTCAGCAGCACCATGATGGTACAGGCTGGCCTGTCGCAATGACTCCCCTGGCATGGGCTACAGCCGGCGGCTTCAGACCGGTGCAGGTCTTGATGACTCGTGCCGCAGCATTCATCATCATGGCTGCTGGACTGCTTTGCAGTGCATGCTGCTGAGGCACCACCACCTCGGCGGCCGCGCGGTCTGGGTCACGGGTCAGTATACATCATTACGGCCGTGCGGCACAACAACACACGGTGCAAGCAGCGGCGGACTTCACTGCCAAACTCTCTTCCGTGCCCACCTGATCGTGCCACGGGCAGACGGACCTACCTATGGGTGTGTGTGACACAGTCAGCGTTTATCCTGGCTGTCTCTGCAGAAGCCATTGGGCAAATCATGCACACTGACTCACTCTTGTGGCGTAAGTGAACCTGAATGCCGCAGTGTCAGGTGAATGCTATTACATTGTAGCCTAAGCCCAGAGCGAGCTGAGCCAGCCCCCAAGCCTGTCACAAGCAGGGCGGATCGCGCACTGCCAGCTTTCTCAGTCAGGGGTGCTAATTAGCAGCGCTCCCGCTTGACAGCTGGGGAGGCGCTATAAATGCGTGACTTTGCATTTCAGTGCAGTGATGCAGACTACCACACTGAAATGCTTTAGCCTAAAGCGTGATGCATGGTTCTTGGCAGGGCTGCTTTCTGAGTCAGTGGTGCCAATTAGCAGATCTCCGGCTTGACAGCTGAGGAGGCACTATAAATGCACGTCTTTAACGCCTGATGCATGGTACTTGGCAGGGCTGCTTCTTGAAGGAGATACACTGTTAGCTTTCTCCCAGGCTTTCCGGCACGTGACTTAACAAGGAATCAGCAATCAAAGCACCTGCCCACAAGCTTTTACGTGCACTCACATATATCATTAGATAAGTTGCATACCTGCTAACTAACACTGTACCACCGTGTGGCACACAATATCGGCTCCCATCACACAGACTCCAGGTGAGGAGCCAATATCACATGGTGGCCAGGGACATCTTAATGATATTGGGGGCCCTGGGCCAAACGTACTTTGTGGGGGCCCTGTTAGGAATAGCTTTGAATTTAGAATCTAATTTCAACTCTTTCATGCTCTCTTTAACCAGGTCAATGACAGTGCACAGGCACACTTGTCCGAATTTTAAATGGATTTTCATCTAATATTCAGGTATAGTGACAATATTGCAACACAGCAGCTGCTCACTAATATTACTGCAAATAATCTCTGTGGCACCCTCCTATTTCTCAAATGTGAGGTCATGTTTTGATCTAAAAGAAACTTTTTTATGGATGTTGCATAAAACATAAACACAACATTTCTCAGAAAAATGTCTGTAATAGACTCTCACATATCACCACATTAAACTTAATTAAAGGATAACTGTATTTAAAACAATCTGTTTAAAACACTTATTCAAGGTCAGCAGGGCAAGACTCTCTGCAGATAAGAGTTGGCTCTATCAGGGGGCCCCCTGAAAGGCTGGGGCCCTGGGCCAGAGCCCACTTTGCCCATGCCTTAAAACATCTCTGATGGTGGCAGGGAAAACGAGTTGGAAACCACTGTAAATAGTAGTTTTCCAGTTCACTTTCCAAGGCTTTGAACTGCTGACGTCCATTATGGTGTGTGAAAACACCCCATCGGCACCAGCCTCAGCAAACTTTTTTTTGGGGGGGAGGAGGGAGCTTGGGGGCAGGGTGGGGTTCAAAAGTGCCTCCTAGGTACTTTTCGGCACGAGGCCCCGCCCCCTCCAAGGTCCCGCCCCCTCCTCACACAATGAGATTTTCTTCAAGTTAGCAGGTATGATGTTGTTTGGGTATCAGCCCATCAAAAGTTTGGACCTAACAGTACTCGTGGTCAGTAATCTAGTAGGGAGCAAGAATGCCATGGGCCTTGCTGCAAGCAAACAAAATGACCCTTTTTGCTGCTGCTGGGCAGGGCCGGACTGGGAACAGAAACCGGCCCTGGCAAACTGCTGGGCCGGCCCCCTGGGAGGGGAGGGGTGCGGCTGAGCTGTTTGTTAAGTCTGGTTTCAGCCGATTTTCTTACAGGGGGCCGATATCGCCGACCCCCGGTAACAAAAACGGCTCCCTCAGGGGTCGAAAACCGGCCCCCACCCTGGCGGCACACCGGGGAAACACCGGGTGCCCCGCTACAGCCAGTCCGGCCCTGCTGTTGGGAGAGTAAAATATAGCAGTTATAAGGGATTATTGGCCATCTGAGGGCCCTGCGCCCCAATGCAACTGCACCCTCTGCACCAATGGTAACTACGCCACTGAGTCTAGAGTCTAGTAACAATGTTGCTAGTGTCTTGCCAGCACTCTTCTCCAGTCACTTAAGCAACAAGAATCGAAAAGTGTAAGTCAGGAGTGCCATCTAGTGGTCATTTAATATATGGCCGATACAGGCGCAGGGTAGCAATGCATTTAGGAGCTTATTTATGAGCACATGCGTCACTTTTGCGCCACCGGTGCATCACTTTTTGTGACGCACCAGCGGTGTAAAAAATGCGCCACGTTGCGCCATATTAACAAAGTGACGCATCTAGGTAGATGCGTCACTTTGTAAACCACTGCGCCACATTATACCTGCGCCAGGTATAATGTATGCAGGGGGGGCGTTCCGACGCAAGAAAAGGTCGTAAAAGTGACGCAGTGAAATCTATAAGATTTCACTGCGCCACTTCTAGGACGCAAATGTGTCAATATCTTACGCCTGCCTCATGGCAGGCGTAAGACTGACGCAAGCACATTTAACATGGGACTTGCCCATGTGTAATGACCCATTGCTGGAGTTGCGTCACTTTTGTGACACACTCCAGCAATGCGTCATTTTTGCGCCTACAGATACGTCAGAAATACTGACGTATCTGTAACTCCTTGTGACATGATGCGTCATACTGTAAATATGATGCATCATTGGTGTCGCAAGGAGGGGGCATGAAAGTGACGCATCGCTGTTTTCTCACAGCGATGCGTCACTTTTCATAAATGAGGGCCTTAGTATCCAGTTAATTAAGCCTTACATATCCCATTTAATGAAATTAAAAAGAGTGCTCCACGTTTAAACTTCACATTGGTAAAGTAATTGGCAAGATAACGTCTGAGATAATAGGACATATGCCTTTTAATGCCCGCTCTGCGGGAGTTTCAATGCAACTGTGCCATCATCCCAGATTCAAACTGCGGCTTGGTCAAATATCTGAACTGTACAAACACAGTACAGCCCAACGTAGTTAAAAGCAACAATTGGTATTTAAATATTTTTGTTACAGCAAACACTGTGGCTGCAAAGAAAACACAATTTGTAATTTCTTCCGAGCGATTCTACTTTACTTACTGATGCAGTGCTGATATTGGAAAACAATACCACCGGGAACCCTAAAATAGAGAGACTTCAGGGGTGGGCCGAAATGGGGCGGTCCAGGGAGTAGGGTAGGAAGTAAGTGGAGTCAGGTAACGCAGAGTCAGAAGGTGTGCATTCAGCGACAACCAGCCTCACGTCTAATATCTGCGTGTACATATGCATTATTATTATAACCTCTGCTCCCATAAAACTTGACAATTAGAAAGGCAATTTTAAAGCTATAGTGGCATATTTTCTGTGTCTCATGTTTACCACATTTTACAAAGCCCATCACTTGACTTAACAGAAATATCTAATGCTGGTGGAAAAAAAATCAGGGATATTGCTGGCACAAAAGCATTAAGCATTTTACAGGACAGCCCAAACATTACTTTTCTGATCATCGTGATCTTTATGTTCCTGTGTCTTGCCAGCTATGTGATTAGCACCATCCCATCCCTGACGTAGCTAAGATCGCACATGATGTTCTGGTTTGAACCAGGGGCTGCTCCTCTGTTATGGCGAAGGAGCGTCGCTCCTCCCTCTGAAAGCCAGCAGAGGCAAAGGACAAAAATAAAATAATAATAAAACAATATGATTATAATTTTATTTTTCAGCCTGCAGGCTGCCAGCCTAACCGAGGGAGGGGCGGGGCCATCCATAGTGATGCAGCAGCACCAGGGAGGAGGGGGTAGTGGGGGGCACTGCTAAGTGCTCATGACGGTTTGGCCGTCCGTCTAGGGCTGGCCAAACCATCATGTGCACTTAGCCATTCTCCAACCCGAGTTGTGTTGCACAACAGGGTGGAGAACCAATACAGGCTCCCAGTCCATGTCTGAGCGCCAAACCAGGGCGCTCAGACAAATTCCAGCGCTGCTCTCATTCTGGGAATAGTATTCCCAGCATGAGAGAAGCGCTGGGATTGGCAGCTGGGAGCCTGCACAGTGTGCAGCAGTTCCTGGATGGGAGGCAAGGATCGGGAGCAAGGCGGCGGCCGTCGGAGCAGGTAAGTGCTATTTTATATATTAATAATTATGTCTTTTTTGGTTTGTGTTATGCCTCCCCCCGCCCCACCCTTTTGCAATACCAGCAGCCACTACTGGTTTGAACTTATTTAGGGGCGAGCCATTGTGGCACACAAACAACAAGTTGCTCACTCTGACATAGGCGCTGGAAGTAGAGGTGCTAGGGGTGCTGTAGCACCTCCACAAAAAAACATACTGAGGTCCAAAAGGTAAATGAGCAATAAACATGAGTTTTTACCTAGTCTCATTTGAAGACAGAGGTCAAGTGTCAGGTTATGTCATATTGCTCCCTATTTTTTAACATACAAATTGGCATTTACTTTTCTTCCCCTGACTGCAAATTGAGAGGCTTTTGTAAACTGAACTATGCGACAATCCTGTTGGGGGCACAGGGAGTGTAGAATGATAGGCTATAGGCAGGGCCACTGGAAGTATGCGACAGGGGAGGGCCACATTATGCGGTAGGGTTAAGTAAGGTATGCGACAAGGAAAGGCAAATTATGCGGCATAATGTAACACATTTTTTGATAGTATTACTTCATTATTTTGTACTTTTTACACTTGCTAACACTGTCTGGGCATTGTGTGCACCTCATTAACACCGGTTTAACACCCAAATATAGCAATAAGCAACAGAAAGGTAAACAGCTTTACAAAGGGCCTTCCACTGCACGGCTACACATGTCACTGCATTTTTAATAACTTTTGAACCGTTTGATCTAAAAATAAAACATTTTTTGTTACAATCTGCAGATTATGCAGCAGGTGATGGATTATGTGGCAAATGTGGCAAATCTATAATTATGCGAAAATCGCCACTGCTGCACAATCGCATAATTCCAGTTGCCCTGGCTATAGGATGCCATATCTCTCAACATACAACAAAATTTAAATATCTGTAAATTACCGGTACAAATATTCTAAAAAAAATAATAAGTTAGTAAAGCACAAATCAACATTTTTTGTAATTCTGAAGTGTTTTGGAAACAAAGATTTTAGTAGGATCAAACCACTTTACTTGTTGATGTGCAATTGATAAATATTGCTGAAAGCCATTTTTCCGACATTATCTTTTGTGCGCTATATAGCTTTATCGGTACAGCTGCATGTCTGTGCAAATTTAGTGGCCATTTCAATGGAAAATGTGTTGTCTGTAAGTGACAGTGTGCTACCACACCATGCTTAAGCAATATATTTGTGACAATGTGCTCCAAAATGCAATACCAACTAAATACTACACCGTTACCACTGTCCAGCTGACTGGTTGTGTCGTATTTACTAAATTCGTTCTATGTGGGATGCTTAGACTTTTCACAATCCATATGACTGCAGTATTGTAACATTGATAGCAGCACCACCACTCTGAAATGTGTTCCAGCACCACTGTACTCTGTTGATGTGAAGTGCATTCCTAATAGGAGTTAAAGTGTTTTTCATATGGCTGTAAACTTGCTCACATTCTGCTATGGAGCTTGCATTGGTTTACAGGGTGGAGATAAGCGGGATCATTTCATCTGGCACATGCTTCCCTCCATTGTCCTTATACTCCCAAAAACCTCCAACTATCTCTCAAGTTGATAGCTGAAAACATTTACACAGTGCAAGCAATTCATCTTCATTAACTGATAATGTGCTTCATTGTACCTCTTAGCTGCTTCTCCATCTGGAGACGAGACGTGAAATTCCACACCTGTTCTATGCCAAGATATAACCTATTAAAAAGGAATTAACAGTCTGTGAACTATGCAGATGACCTAGCTCAGACTTTAACAATACTGGACTCTGCAAAGAAAGTACTCATGTTTCAACATTAGCACGATCGATCAAGATCAGCAACTGCTTCAACACCAACTCCTCCCTGGTGAAAAGACGTAAATTATGTGTTAACAATGTAGCACACCATGATAAAGAGGCGTAAAAGAGCCCCATCAACTCCCTGCAGGCAGCTGCTCGAAAAAGATACTTGCACTGTGTTTGAGAGGCTGCTGCATTCACCCCTTCTAAGAGCTCTAGTACTTGAAATACTTTATAACGTTCTTAAAGGGATAATCCACAGGAGGTAGGGATTCACAGCAAGCACTATTTAGAGCAAAACATGCATTCATGTAAAAATCACCAGATGTATTTCTTAAAAAGGTCATATTTTTTCATTTATTTAAATATTCTACACATTTTGATTTGTTAATAGTCTTTTTTTCTTTTCCTTTACAGGAGGATGAAGTAGGTGGTCATTCAATGATTATGTACTACAGACTTCTCTGAGAGTTTCCGATGGCGGGATCTTCCCCTTAGATGAGGGGTCCTGTAGCAGTCTCAATGAGTCTTTGGGAGGATGGAATGGTCAAACAATGCCATCTCCACATACTATTCCCTGGTTACTGCACAAACAACAGAGTTGGATGCCTTGCTCCTTCTTTTAGACTCCACTACAACCACAATCATGTCACCTTCATTGAGGCCTTTTGCACACTGAATGCTGTGTTGACCTCTTCACAGCACTGGTGCAGAGTCTGTATGACTCTCTTGATACCACCCTCTAGCCTTCACTCTTTGTTGCAGTGATCTTGGTCCACAATCACTAGCTATTTAGGGGAATTATCACAAGTCCTGCCTCGTAATCCTTCCCTTCTTACACAGGCCACCAACCAGCAGGGGCTCCTCCGTTAAGGCGGAGGAGCGTCGCCCCCCACTGCTCTTTCAGCAGTGCACACAGGAAAAACAAAATGATAATCAATCATTTTTTCTTCGCTGTCACTGAGCCGAGCCTTGGGGGCGGGGTCATCCTGACAGAGAGTCAGAAAGAGGAAGGAGAAATGGTGGGCGCTAAGTGCGCATGTGAGTCTAGCCAGCTGTCTCAGCCTTTCTCCAACCCGAGCTGTGTTGTACACCCGGGTGGAGAAGAGACACAGGCTCCAATTCCCTGTCTGAGCACCAAACCATGCCACTCAGACCAATCCTGGGCTGCTCACATGCTGGTAATAGGATTAGCAGCATGAGAGCAGCGTCTGGATTGGCCATGGGGTGTCTGGGAGCCATGTGCATTGGCTGCTGGGAATCGACAGTAGCAGAAGACTACCGAGGAGGTGGTCAGCAGGTAAGTAATATTTTCTTTTCCCTATTTTTCTCCCCTGCACTGCACCCCCATACTGCCCCCTCCAGTTTGCTTTCACAATAGCCGCCACTGCCACCAACAGTTCCTTGGCATCCTTTTTGACAGCACCCAAAACACTTTTGATGCTTCTCATTCTTTCCCTGGCCATGCACGATCTGCTCGAAAGTATCTTCTTACATCTTGATAGACCCTCATGTGTGGAGTGATGCTGCACAGAAAGATGAGCTAAATACTGGGCTCCAATCTAAGACATTACCTCTCCATACTGAGGAGTTCTCCGCCATCAAATGTTTGAGACTAAAGAAGCATTCAAAAAGGAAGGCACTACCATAGGAATAGTTCCTTAAAGCAAAGCCCACTCAAAAAGCAGTCAATGTATACTGAGGTTCAAGTCCCAGATTAGCATTGTCAATATTTTAGACAGGTGTGAACAAAGAGTGGGGTATGATGGGGTACACGAGGTTTCTCTAGTTTAGAACTGTATTCAAACGTTAAAACGTAAGGAAAATTAATACAAATGGCAATTCTTAAAATAAGCATTTGCTGTTTATTAGAGCAGGAGGTGTTATATTCACAGAAAAGAACATTTCAAGGTGTAGGTACAGGTGATTCTTGGGGTGTAAGGGTGTAAGGGTGGGCGTCTTTCTGATATTGGGTATATCATCTGAAGGTCGAGGCCTGCAGAAATAAATTTGGCACAGTTAAATGCAGGGAGGAGTGATAGCTGAAACTGATATAAATCAAAGGCACAAAGGATTAAAACCTCTAGTCACTGAGCATAAACTGTCAAACAACAGCTACAATTCTGATAGTAAAATGAGCAAAGGCAAATGTTCTTTGCAAAATCTGTTCTATCTTTCTGCTAGTAATGACAGATGGATGACAGATGTAGGCACCTGGACACCCAGCTTGCCACTTGCCTTTGGCCTCCAGTTCCTGCTTGTTCCAGACTGATCCAGTGAATCTGCATCTGCCTAGGTTTTCCTGCTGGGGTTTTCTTGACTGGGTTTTCCCACTCACTGTTCTTCCCACCAACAGTAGCCCCGCCCACCCCAGGACCTATTTAATGCTGGCCGCAGCATAACCGTGCAGAGGGCGAGCCGCTGGCACGCCAAAGGTATGCCCATATGTGCCAGTCCGTGCCTGGACCACGCCCATCGACATGAACTCTAGCCCTCCCACCCCCCCAAAGATACACCATCGCCGAGCTCTACACCCTCGACTACGGATGACACAACTAATGCTGACCCATGCTACATGGTAAGACCTTTCACCTGCACCCACTGCCACTTCACCTGCCACTGCATACACACCAGCCCACCGACCAGCCCCACCCCAAACTTACCACAGACACCACCTGAACAAAAACACCAACTCGCATGCGCCCTTTTCAACACACGCTCACTATGCAAGCATTCAGCTGAATTATGGGACCTCATTGCCACCCTTGCACCAAACCTCGTCTTCCTCACTGAGACCTGGCTCAACCACACATCTGCCCCAGACATTGCCACAGTGATCCCCTCCGGATATAAAATCACTCACCAGGATCGCACCAACAAGCCGGGAGGAGGAACAGCCATCATCCACAAAGATACCATACAGTGTACCACCACCGCTGACAACACTAACCCCCCCCCCCATGGAACATCTCAACTTCAAGCTTCATACGGACGACAAGACAACCATCAGAGGAACCCTCGCATACTTAATCCCAGGATCACACTCCAGCTTCTGCAACACCATCGTAGACTTAATTGTGCCCCTAGCCTTAGACTCGAAAGACTACATCTTCCTACGGCGACCTGAATTTCCATATCGACGACCCCAATGACAAAAACAACGCACACCTCCTCGACCATATGAGCAGCCTTGGATTGACCCACTTCGTCCATGACCCCACACACACGCTGGACCCAATTTTCACCTCCAGCAACCGCATCAAATACAGCCATGTCACAGAATTCACATGGACCGATCACACCATCATCCACTTCAGCATCGCCAGCCCCCGCACCACCACCCCCAAGATGATCAACTCCCCCACTGGAGGTGGAACAAAATCTCAGAGACCAGCTGGACGAACGCCCTCAACACCTCCAACCCTGCTACCACCACCAACCTCGAACAGGGAGTGAAAAACTTCAACGCCTGGATCACCAATTGTGCAGACAGCATCGTCCCATCAACAGTGGCATCCAGAGAAAATCCTCTAAAAAGGCCATCTGGTACACCCAAGAACTCAGAAAAGCGAAACGGGACAGCAAACAGTTTGAGAGGAGATGGCGAGCCAGCAAGAACACCTCTGACAGGGCAGCATTCAAGACCTCCCCCAACCTCTACCATGGCCTGATGAGGGTATCAAAGAAGACAGCCCTTGCCACACGCATGGAAACCGGCGGCAAAAAGGAACTTTTCAACATCATTAAGGAATTCTCCAAATTGGCTGCCAGCGAAAACAACATCATATGCTCACAGGAGCTGTGCGACAACCTCGCCCACTTCTTCCACAACAGGATTGCAACCATATACAGAAACTTCAAACCCCAACCCACACCTCGTCGACAGATACGCCACCACTGTAACAGACACAAACCACACACTGACCACCTGGAACATCCTCTCCACCCAGGACACAACCTCCACCATGAACTCCATCCACTCAAGAGCTCCCACAGACCCATGCCCACACCACATCTTCAACCTCGGAAACCAAAGGATCGGCCAGGAGCTCACCACCCTACTCAACACCTCTATCACCACGGCAATATTTCCTGATGCCTGGAAATATGCCAAAGTCAGACCACTATTCAAAAAACCATTGGCCGACCCCAGCAAACTCAAAAACTATCGGCCAATCTCCCTGCTCCCATTGCCATTGAAGGTACTGGAAAAGATCAGCAACAATCAACTCATGGCACACCTGGAGCAGAATCAGCTACTCAACACCTCCCAATCCAGCTTCCACAGCAATCACAGCACCGAAACTGCGCTTGTCACAGCCACCAACGACATCCAAACCCTCATCGACCGAGGAGAAACAGTAGCTTTGATCCTCCTCAACCTCTTGGTAGCCTTTGAAATACCTCATCCCACCACACGCTGATTGAAAGACTCCACCACATCAGCATCCAAGGGGACACATTCAGATGGAGCACCTCCTTCCTCACCGGAAGTACCCAGAGGATCCACCTTCCACCTGTGAACCCTAGGAATCACCTGTGGTGTCCCTCAAGGCTCATCCCTTATCCCCTCGCTCTTCAACGCATATATGACCCCGCAGGTCAACATCGTCAGATCCCACGGTCTCAACATAATTTCCTACGCAGACGACACCCAGCTCACTAACCAATGATCCCACCACCACCAGAACCAACTTTCACAGATGCATGATAAACGTCGCCAACTGAATGAAGAACAACTGCCTGCAGCTGAACACAGGCAAGACAGAAGTACTGATCTTTGGCAACAGCAGCAACACATGGAATGACTCCTGGTGGCCATCAGACCTAGGACCCGCACCCACTCCCTCCGACCACGCCAGAAACCTCGGAATCATCCTTGACAACAAGCTCACCATGAAATCAGTGATCAACACCATCAACACCATCGCTTCCGCCTGCTTCCTCACTCTGTGCATGCTACATAAGATCTTCAAGTGGCTATCCCTACACATGAAATGCACCGGGACACAGGCCCTCATCACCAGCTGACTGGACTACAGCAACGCCCTCTACTTAGGAATCACAGTACACATCCTACAGAGACTTCAGACCATTCAGAACGCCGCAGCCAGACTCATCCTCGGCCTTACTCGATGAACCCACATCACACCCCACCTCAGGCAACTCCACTGGCTTCCTGTACAAAAGAGATGGCAATTCAAGCTGCTTACCCATGCACACAAGGCTCTACACAACCAAGGACCTGCATACATTAACCACTGCCTGAACTTCCACCAACCGTCTACGCTCCTCCTCCATTTCACTTGCCCATACTCCCCGCATCTACCGAAGCAAAAGTGGAGGATGCTCCTTCTCCCACATCACAACAAAGACCTGGAACAGCCTCCCCACGCACCTCTGGACCATCACCTCTATTCTGGAATTTCGAATGGCCCTCAAGACCTGGCTGTTCAAATAATCATAAGCGCCTTGATACCATATCGGGTGATTAGCCGCGCTTTATAAATCCTGATTGATTGATTGTTTGATTGATGGACAGACATATTTTGGTTTGTTCTTGCATCGGGTTTATCGCCCCAAAGCCACCATTGCGGCGTAGAGCAAGCCTAGGTACCAGGATCAAACCATATCTTTTGGCTCCCTCGCCCCCTCATATCCAGATCACCTTTCTTCATGCACAGGTGTTAGAAATGGGGGTCTCTAGTTGGCAATGGTATGCACCGTTGTCCAAGTAGGGACCCTTCTTCCTAGTCAGGATAAGGGGGATACACTCCTAAATAACCCCTGCTCACCCCCTTGGTAGCTTGGCACGAGTAATCAGGCTTATTTCAGAGGCAGTGTGTAAAGCATTTGCACTTAACCAACAGTAATACAGTGAAAACACTACAAAAAGACACCACACTAGTTTTAGAACAATATCCAAAACAAGACCAAAACAATAAGAATCCAACATACAGTACATAAAAATATATACTTTCTCGTTGCGGCTGGCACACTGGTGCGAGCAGGTCAAGGCAACCGTCGTGGTTACGTTGCAAAATGGAAGCGGTGCAGGGTGCAGTGCCCTCTCGATGCGGTACAGGCAGCAGCTCGGTGACGATCGTCCAGAACGTTTCAGTGAGACCAAGGCTTATGGTGCAGGGCGAGGTGGTGCTCGGTGCGGTGCTGGCAGGTTGCAGTGCAAGCGACAGAGCCGGTTAGCGGGAGCTGGCATTGGTCAGCCCAGACTGCTGTGGGGGACGAGGCAGTGCGTCATGAAACTTATGAGCGGTGCCCCCAGCCACGATGCGGTCACAGGTGTCGAAGTCATCAGCAGCGATGGCATCGGTGAGACCAGGATGGCGAAGTGAAGCAAGGCGGTGCGGAGTGCGGTGCCCACAGGTCACGGTGCAAGCAGCGGCTCGCGGCAGCGTCGGTCGTTGTCGTTGGTGAGACCAGGGTTGCGGTGTGAGATGCGGAGGCTGCCTTCTGCGGTGCGGCAGGACACAGAGCCAGGGACGGAGTCGGTTGCATTTCCCTTCTCTGTGGCAACTGAAACAGCGGTTCCAGAAGCGGTACCCAGAGGTTGGTGAAGTCTTTGCAGTCCCTGATACTTCAGAACAGGAAGCAAGCTCTACTTCAAGCCCTTGGAGACACTCAGCACAAGTAAAGAAAGTTCAGTCCATTCCTTTCACTGCCCAAGGCAGAAGCAGCAGCTGCAGGCCAACCCAACAAAGCAACAGCACAGCGAAGGGGCAGTACTCCTCCTGGCAGCTCTTCTTCTTAGCAGGTTCCTTGATTCCAGTGAGTTCTAAAGTTCTGGGGTCTGGGCCTACAATATTTATACTCAAAATTCCTTTGTTCTCTCAGGCAGAGAGTTTCTGTGCTTAGTCCAAACCAGTTTGGTCCTCTCTGGGCCAGCTTGCTGGCAGGAGGTGGAGACAGCATTGTCGACAGCAGGAAATCTCCTCCCACTACTCTAAATGCAGCCCAGGTCTATTCAGGCCAGCCCTGACTCATCCAGGAAAGGCAGGACACACCTCGACCCCCCAGTGGCTGTCTGAAGAGAATGCACATCCCCAGCCCCTGTCACTCCAAAGCCAGACAATCAATCCACAAACCCAGCAGAGGCACACAGGATGGCTAAGCAAGAAAATACCTACTTTCTAAAAGTAGTATTTTCAAACACAGAACATAAAAATCCTATTTACTAAAAGATGCATTTTTACATTCTGAGTCCAGGCATACTAAACTCCATTTCCCTATCTTGTCCCAAAGGGATATGCTTTTAAGATGTTATAAGTAAAACTCCCATTCTACCCTATGGGACAGATAGCCTCTCCATAGTGAAAAACGAAATGCACTGTAATTCACTACCAGGACATGCCACACATATCAGTACATGTCCTACCTTTAACATACACAGCACCCTGCCCACAGGGGTATTTGGGCCTACCTGAGGGGTGACTTATATGTAAGAAAAGGGAAGAATAGGGCCTGGAAAGTGGGTGCAATTGCCAGGTCGACATCGCAGTTTATAAACCGCATGCAGACTCTGCAGTGGCAGGTCTGAGTTACATTTACAGGGCTACTTCTGTGGGTGGCACAATCAGTGCTGCAGGCCCACTAGTAGCATTTGATTTACAGGCCCTGGCACTCTCAGTGCACTGTACTAGGGACTTACCAGTAAATCAAATATGCCAATCATGGAAACACCAATCCATAACACAATTTACAACAGGAACACTTGCACTTTAACACTGAACAGCAGTGAGAAAGTGCGCAGAGACACTAAACTAGCAAAAACAGAGTCAAAACCGGGAGGTCAGAAAGCATTAAGACAGGGGAAAGACGCCAAAAGATGCCAAGTCTAACACATGTACCCTCCAGCTGAAAGTAGGGAGAACTACCCAACCTCCTGGGAGTTCTCTTCACTGAGGCGGAGGAACCTGGACAGACCATCAGCGTTGGCGTGTTCTGTGCCAGGGTGGTGTTCCACCGTAAAGTCCATTCCCTGTAGGGAGATGGACCACCTCAACAGTTTTGGGTTTTCACCCCTCATTTGCATCAACCATCTGAGGCGCCTGTGTTCTGTCTGAACTCAGAAGTGAATTCCAAACAGGTAGGGTCTTAGCTTCTTTAGTGCCCACACCACAGCAAAAGCTTCTCTTTCTATGGCCCTCCACCTCTGTTCCCTGGGGAGTAATCTCCTGCTAAGGAAGACTACTAGGCTGGTCTAGGCCCTCTTCGTTCAGTTGAGAGAGCACCGCTCCCACACCATGCTCTGAAGTGTCAGTAGGCACGACAAATTCCTTGGAAAAGTCGAGTGCCTTGAGCACGGGCGCCGTGCACATGGCTGCTTTCAGGGCATCAAAAGCTTTCTGGCAGGACTTAGTCCAGACCACCTTCTTGGGCTGGTTCCTCGAAGTCAGCTCTGTTAAGGGGGCAACAATGGTGCCATAGCCATTAACAAATCTCCTGTAGTAACCGGTGAGAACTAAAAAGGCTCTCACTTCTGTCTGGGTCTTGGGGGGCTCCCAAGCCAGAATGGTGTAAATCTTGGGCTGTAGCGGCGCCACCTGGCCCCTTCCTACCTGGTGTCCCAAGTACACCACAGAGCCCTGCCCGATCTGGCACTTACTGGCCTTGACTGTGAGGCCTGCCCTCTGCAGAGCCTTCAACACTTCCCAGAGGTGCTGCAAGTGTTCTTCCCAGCTGGAACTGAACACTGCAATGTCATCCAGATAGGTGGCACTGAAATCCTCCAACACAGAACTGCATTTCTGGAGTGGCACCGGGTGCAGCAGCCTTTGGGTTCAAGACCACTGGGCTGGCCCAAGGACTGCTGGAGGGCTCTATCACCCCTAATGCCAACATCTAAGATAATTCTTCTTTGATGCTGGCCCTGACTCAGTCAGTCAACCTGTAAATCTTGTGTTTTACAGGAGGGCTGTCACCAGTGTCCACGTCATGGGTACACCAGTGAGTAACACCTGGGGTCAGAGATAACAGTGTGGTGAACTGTCCCAACAACTGGCAACAGTCACCCTGCTGCTCTTGGGTCAGTGTAGGGGAGAGGATCACACCTTCCACTGACCCATCGTGGTCCTTGGTAGACAGGAGGTCTGGGACTGGCTCACTCTTCTCTTGCACCCCATCATCTGTCGCCAAGAGCATGCTCACTTCTGACCTCTCAAAGTGAAGCTTGAGGCAATTTACATGGAGGACCCTCAAAGTGTTCCTGGGAGTCTGCAAATTCACCAGGTAGGTGACATCCCTTTTGCACTCCACCACCTCAAAAGGCCCAGTCCACTTGCCCTGCAAGGCACAAGGTTCCACTGGGGCACAAGGTTCCACACTTTCTGGCCAGACTGAAACTCTACCAGAGTGGCATGCTGGTCATTCCAGCGTTTCATCTCCTCCTGGCTTGCTTCCAGGTTCGCCTGAGCGACTTTCCTGAAGCAGACAGTTTGGTTCCTGAAGGCCAGCATGTAACTAAATACATCCTGGAGAGCTTTCCTGGGAGCTGTCTCCCAGCCTTCCTTGACCAAACTGAGAGGTCCTCTCACAGGGTGCCCATACAGAACCTCAAAGGGACTGAACCCTAGAGACTTCTGTTGTACCTCCCTGTAAACAAAGAGAAGGCATGGCAAGAGGTCGCCCCACTTACTCCTCATGGGTTCAGTTAGACCCTTAATCATGCCCTTCAAGGTTTGGTTGAATCTCTCCACCAAACCGTTACCTTGTAGATGGTAAGGAGTGGGTCCCGTGCTCTCCATGCCACTGGAATCAAGCTATCCTGGCTGAAGAGGGGTGAAACCCCGAAACCGGTCCTAGGATGCTTGTTTCCAGTCCAGGGAGGACCTGGCTTGGCAGTTCGGGCTGGACTGTTCACTTGAGGCACAGGGTCAAGACTGATTTGCATATGGCTGGGTTCAAACTGGAATGGCATGGTGAGCAAAAAAACGATGGATTTAGGCCCAGATCTCTGTACTGGGATGAATGTATGACATTGTTCTGCATTCTGTCCATCAACTGTTGTTTTTGCATTTGTCACCCCGAGTGGGACGGGTATGCCCAGACGTGGGTCCCGTGCTCTCCATGCCACTGGAATCAAGCTATCCTGGCTGAAGAGGGGTGAAACCCCGAAACCGGTCCTAGGATGCTTGTTTCCAGTCCAGGGAGGACCAGCGTTTCATCTCCTCCTGGCTTGCTTCCAGGTTCGCCTGAGCGACTTTCCTGAAGCAGACAGTTTGGTTCCTGAAGGCCAGCATGTAACTAAATACATCCTGGAGAGCTTTCCTGGGAGCTGTCTCCCAGCCTTCCTTGACCAAACTGAGAGGTCCTCTCACAAGGTGCCCATACAGAACCTCAAAGGGACTGAACCCTAGAGACTTCTGTTGTACCTCCCTGTAAACAAAGAGAAGGCATGGCAAGAGGACGCCCCACTTACTCCTCATGGGTTCAGTTAGATCCTTATCATGCCCTTCAAGGTTTGGTTGAATCTCTCCACCAAACCGTTACCTTGTAGATGGTAAGGAGTGGTGAACTTGTAGGTTACACCACACTCCTTCCACATGGATGTCATATACTTGGATATGAAATTGGTCCCACAGTCAGAAACCACCTCTCTGGCAAAACCCACACGGGAAAAGACCCCTATTAACTTCCAGCCCACCACTGGCACCATCGTTGTCCTGAGAGGGATTGCCTCCGGATACCGGGTGGCATGGTCCACCAAGACCAGGATCTACCTGCTGCCCATGGCTGCCTTGGGATCCAGTGGCCCCACAATGTCCATCCCAACCCTTTCAAAAGGGGTTCCAACAACTGGAAAAGGTTGGAGAGGAGCCTTCCACTTCCACCCACTCTTACCACTTGCCTGACTGTCTTAGCATTTGGGGCCAAAGGAAGTGGGTGACAAGCCTGCCAAAGGTCTTGTCCCGCCCCAAATGTCCTGCCAAAGGCACGTCGTGAGACAAACCCAGTAGGAAGGTCCTGAAGCATTGGGGTACCACTAGCACACGGGCTGACCCAGGCTCAGCAACCTTTGGCTCGCTGTACCGGAGACCATTCTCCCAGTAGATCCAATGTGATCCAGACTGATCACCAGCTGCCTGGTTTGCAGCCTGCTGCTGCAAACCTTCCAGAGAAGGGCATTCTTTCTGCTCCCTGCAGAATTCCTCCTTGATGGGACCACCTTCTTGCTGCCATAGGGTCAGCTCAGATACGTCCCCAGTTCAGCTACCTGCTCCCCTGTAGGTACTGGGGTGTCCCCCTCAAGGTCAGCCTCCTCCCGGGCCGTTGGAACCTCAGAGGCGGGTTTCCCATGCCCCCTGCCCTTTCTCTTGGCAGGAACCTGGGCCACTGTTTCAGACTCCAGGTCCTTCTGATCACCCTTTCCGGCCGCCATTGACTGAGTGATCACGCATGCCCACTCTGGCAACCCAAGCAACTCCAAGTAAGACCTGAGCTCAACATCCTTCCACAAGGACTGCTCCAGGTCGTTCCCTAGCAGACAATCTACAGGCATGGTAGGGCTCACAACCACCCTCAAGGGACCTGCGACCCCCCCATTCAAAGGGAACCTGCGCCACCATACACTGGCGCTCTGAGTTGTCCACAGCAACTAATTGGTGGCATGCCCCGGGGACTACTTGCTCTTCAGAGACCAGGTGACACCGGACTGAGGTCACACTGGCTCCAGTATCTCTGAGAGCCTCTACCCTTTTCCCATTGATGGTCGCCCAGGCGCTGTATTTTTTAGTGTTTCCAAAGACAATGGTCCCTAGACAGTTGTAAATTAAGGCAGAAAGTAAACATATACTAAATAGACTATATGTTCTTTGTCCAGCCGGACAGACATTTAATATTTAAATACGTGCATAGAAAAATACATGTACAATTACAAGTGGGACACAACCTGCGTCCAACTCACAACCATAGACAGACAACATAAAGTGGGGAAGTTTTTCAGGCAAGGGGAATGTGTCTGTATATCATAAAATTAACAAAATTAACAGACTTCAATCACATAGAAATACCATTGCACAATATAATTCACAATATTTGCATGCATATGGTATATAGGGTGTCGACGACGTTTCGATCCCTAGGGGGAATTCATGGGATCATCTTCAGGACATAAGAAATTTACATGCCTGTATACGAGCAATTCTAGACATTAATTCCATGTCTTAATACATTAATTACAGACGGAAAAAAAGAAGGAGAAATAGGAGGGAAAAAGGAAAAAGAATTGATTAAATGGGCAACGACAGACCATCAAGGTAATAAGTGAATGCTATAGGCCGTGCATAATATACTTGCTCGTGAGAGGAAAAATAAGGGAGACTAAAGATAATGAATTAAAATAAGTGGCGATCAAGGCGTGAGCTAAAGGAAGTTGTGACTTTAAGTATAGGCCGTGAAGTAACCGCTAGTGTGACTAAAATGTAAAGATAACGAAGGCTACAACTTTACCAGAATTAACACAAGGAATTGCGGCACATGTTCCGGTAGCAATTCAAGAATCGGAGTAGGCGACCTGAATAGGTGTCCTGTGAACAAGAAGGTTCGTGTAAATACTACGTATTAAGTTAACGCACCCTCGTGGCAGCGGAGATAATGGTGACGGTCCTTACCAGTGAATAAAATTGCTCCAAGGGGCCGGGACCGCGGGAAGGCGAAAACGATGAATTTATTTAACGTGGCGGAAGGAGATAACCGTCACGGAGGGGTTCGGGAGTACGTCAAGTATGGCGATCCACGTGGCGGGTGAGATAAACCGTCCCGAAGGACCTAGAAAGGAATGGGAAAAGCCATCAGCCCAGAGAACTATACATGGGATATCAGGCAAGGGCAGCCGTGTGAGCCGTAACTAAACACTTACCGAGTTAACCGCGGGTCCAACCCATATAGCGCGGTGCCGTTTGGTGAGTCAGTGCTCGATGTGAAGTGAGCCGGCAATTCAGGTTTACATCAGTAACTGTGGCAGTCACGTGATCAAGGTCATGTGATAGTCTGAAAATAGAAACGGAGAGCAAGGGGAATTATGGCGGCCATCTTAGTCTAGTGTTAGAGTACACTAAATGGTAGGATACGGGTTCAAGGTTCAGACAGCGGAGCTAGAAACTAGTATCTAATGAGACCGAAGAATTTAAAATCAAGGAGCCAATAAAAGTGCACATGCTAAAAGTTGAAAAAATTCCATCAAGGAGAAATATATACATGAATCATTACATAAATGAATGGCAGAAGCAGTTACATTACGATACATATACAATTTCACAGAAGGGACGTCCAGTCCTCGAGGCGGTTTAAACCATTGCGGATACTGTTAGTTTTTAGTATCCATTTTAGTTCCTCTTTATTTAGCAATTGGTTAATGTCAGCCCCTCTAGGGGGAGGTCGAATTGCAGTAATAATAGTCCATTTGAAGTCAGTTTCAGTGTGCCCAGATGCCATAAAATGGTCCACCAATGGAGCGTTCGTGGTCTTGCACCGGATTCTGCTTCGTGTTGGCAGATCCGTAGTCTTGCCTTTTGTGAGGTCTGGCCAACATATATTTTCATGCATGGGCAAAATATCGCATAAATAACATTAGTAGTGTTACAATTTGTAAAGTGTCTCCTTTCAAACCGTATTTGTTCATATACAAACTCTTTACCTTCAATGGTGATGTCACAAACACTACATTCACCGCATTTGGCATGGCCAGCAAGGCGTGGGAGTCCCCATAAGTCATTCAAAGTGCCCTTCTGTTCAGTGGATGGAAGGGCAGCCCATACCAGATGATCTTTAATATTTTTAGCTTTTTTGAAGGCAAAAATGGGGCGTTCAAGATTTAATACACCCGCGTTTATAACCTTCCAATCTTTCATTACACTTTTTCGTATGGCATGGGACACAGGTGAAAAGGTTGTGACACAGACCAGCCGGTCCTGTGGTTTCTTGGCTTTGGGTTCGAGCAAAACATCTCTGGGACAATACCAGGCCCTTTTCAGTGAGCGACGAACCAGGTTACGTGGATAACCTCGGTTACATAGCTTGTGGCTTAAAGTTTTTGCCTCATTAAAGTAATCAATCTTGTGATAGCAATTCCTTCTTATACGAAGGAACTGAGAGTAAGGCAGTGAGTCGCGGAGGGCGCGTGGGTGGTGGCTTTTGTAGCTAAGCAGAGTGTTGCGCTCAGTGGGTTTTCTATACAGACTGGTTATCAATTGCCCTTCCTGGTGTCGAATTTTCAAATCCAGAAAGGGAATTGTGTGCTTGCTATCAGATAAGGTGAATTTGAGTCCACTGCAGTTATTATTAAGCCAATGAAGCAATTGCAACAATGATTCATGTGAATCATTCCAGATCATGAATATGTCATCTATATACCGCTTCCACAGGGCAATGCCACTGTGGAAGGGGTTTGCTGGATTGAGGATGCATCTCGTTTCCAGATCGTCCATATACAGAATCGCTAAGTTGGGAGCAAAAACTGCTCCCATTGATGTACCCCTGACTTGACCATAATATTGGTCATTAAAAAGAAAGAAATTCTTGGTCAGACAGATCTCAAGAAGCTGTAGTATAAACAATGTGGGTACAGCATGTGGACGTGGACGTTTGTCCAGAACCCGTTCAATGACCAGCATTGAGTCAATTTGAGGGATATTGGTGTAAAGTGACTCCATATCCAGTGTACAAAGTGTGCTGGATGTGGGGTCAAATGGGTATTCCTCAATAAGATTAATCATGGCCATGCTGTCACATATGTAACATTCAGTAGAGGGCACAAATTCTTTAATGAAATGGTCAATGTATTGGCCCAATGGTTCCAAAATGGACCCGCACCCTGAAACAATGGGGCGGCCCGTTGGTGTTGCTAAATTTTTGTGAATTTTGGGCAAGGTGTATATCACAGGTATTCTGGGTGATTTAGTATTCAAGAATAGGTGTTCTTTTTTGCTGAGGAATCCCGCCTCTAAACCTTCATTAGTGACTTGGACGATTAATTTCTGTATTTCTTTGGTAGGGTTGCAGGGGAGTCTACAGTAGTGATCAGTGTTATTAAGTTGTCTAAGTATCTCATTCTTGTATTTTTCTGTGTCCTGAATGACAATACCGCCCCCCTTGTCAGCAGGTTTAATGACTAGGGTACTATTTGCTTTCAGTGTGGAAAGAGCTTTCTTCTCGTCAAGCGAGATATTGTAGGGTATGAAGGTTCTTTGACCCTCCAAGGTTGTCACATCATTGAGGACCAATTTCTCGAAGGTGAGGATTTCGCCAGGGACCATGCCTGCTGCTGGCAAAAACGTGGAAGGTGGTCTAAACGGAGTATTAGTATTCCTAACTGGTAAGGGGTTGAGAAGAAAATAGCTGTGTAGTCTTATTTTCCTAAAGAACCTAAGGAGTTTAGTTTGTACATCAAGGAAATTTGGTCGAACAGTGGGTACAAATGAGAGGCCCTTATTCAGTAAGGATTGTTCATATATTGAAAGTTAGTAATCAGTGAGGTTAAAAATTGGGAGTGTCGGATCATTAGATGTAGTCACAGTTAACGTGGGAGAAAATGCAGGCTTTGTTACCATTGGTAATGTTGGTGGCGTGTGAACCGTTCGCCCGGAGGGTTTGGCCATCGTTGTGGTTGTTTCCCTTTCCCTTTCTTCTGAGGCTCTGATTGGCCTCTGCCTAAAAAAGTGTTCCTATGTGAGGTGCTGGGGCCGTCACCCTGATCTGAGTTGTCCGATGATTCTGCTGAGGTATCTGAGAATCCTACCAAATTTTGGCGCCTATTAAAGCGACCCCAGGGTCTCTGGTTCTGTGGGGCGCTATAAGATCTATTTGTGTAATAGTCTTTAGTCAAATAGGGATATGCTCATTCCTGTGTGAAAGCTTTAATGTCCTTCCTCACTTTGTTGGATTTTTTATTTTGTTCCAGTCTATGGAATTCATCTATCGTCTTTAGAACTTCCTCTAGAAGTTTCTTGCCCTCACTGGTACCGTTCTTGTCTTTGATTTGTTGTTCTAGGTCCAGTATCTCAACGTTAACTTTTTGGAGTTCTTCCGTAGCTATGTCAATTCCTAGCACCATCCAGTGTCTTGAACATGTGGTGCTGATATAACTGAACCCAGTGATGTATTTGGGAATATTAGTAAATACCCCCGGGATATTGCGAACTTGTAATCCTACAGGGATTATATTGGCTTTTAAGTATTCGGTCAGTAAGCGTATCATAAGCTGTAATCTCACTTCTTTCTTTTTACATTTCTCCAGTTGTTCACCTAAAGAGGTGCCCTGGTCTCCTGGTGTGTCTGTGGAATCTGAGAGCAAGGATGGGCCCTCCAAGATTTTTTGAATATAGTCAAGAGAGTACAATGGGGTGTGGTCTGACATGCCCAATGGAATTGTGCTAGGTTTTGGAAAGGGTGGGGAAGAGAGGAGGGGCAGGGGAGACCCACTTGCAAGGAAGTGGTAGGGGGCAAAACCCTTGCAATCAACTGATTGCGCTACATACTATTTTAAACAACAAGGGAACCGAAAGGGCAGTACGTAAGGGACCTTCGGTATTTGAACAATTTCCAAAGACAATGGTCCCTAGACAGTTGTAAATTAAGGCAGAAAGTAAACATATACTAAATAGACTATATGTTCTTTGTCCAGCCGGACAGACATTTAATATTTAAATACGTGCATAGAAAAAATACATGTACAATTACAAGTGGGACACAACCTGCGTCCAACTCACAACCATAGACAGACAACATAAAGTGGGGAAGTTTTTCAGGCAAGGGGAATGTTTCTGTATATCATAAAATTAACAAAATTAACAGACTTCAATCACATAGAAATACCATTGCACAATATAATTCACAATATTTGCATGCATATGGTATATAGGGTGTCGACGACGCTTCGATCCCTAGGGGAAATTCATGGGATCATCTTCAGGACATAAGAAATTTACATGCCTGTATACGAGCAATTCTAGACATTAATTCCATGTCTTAATACATTAATTACAGACGGAAAAAAGGAAGGAGAAATAGGAGGGAAAAAGGAAAAAGAATTGATTAAATGGGCAACGACAGACCATCAAGGTAATAAGTGAATGCTATTGGCCTTGCATAATATACTTGCTCGTGAGAGGAAAAATAAGGGAGACTAAAGATAATGAATTAAAATAAGTGGCGATCAAGGCGTGAGCTAAAGGAAGTTGTGACTTTAAGTATAGGCCGTGAAGTAACCGCTAGTGTGACTAAAATGTAAAGATAACAAAGGCTACAATTTTACCAGAATTAACACAAGGAATTGCGGCACATGTTCCGGTAGCAATTCAAGAATGGAAGTAGGCGACCTGAATAGGTGTCCTGTGAACAAGAAGGTTCGTGTAAATACTACGTATTAAGTTAACGCACCCTCGTGGCTGCGGAGATAATGGTGACGGTCCTTACCAGTGAATAAAATTGCTCCAAGGGGCCGGGACCGCGGGAAGGCGAAAACGATGAATTTATTTAACGTGGCGGAAGGAGATAACCATCACGGAGGGGTTCGGGAGTACGTCAAGTATGGCGATCCACGTGGCGGGTGAGATAAACCGTCCCGAAGGACCTAGGAAGGAATGGGAAAAGCCATCAGCCCGGAGAACTATACATGGGCTATCAGGCAAGGGCAGCCGTGTGAGCCGTAACTAAACACTTACCGAGTTAACCGCGGGTCCAACCCATATAGCGCGGTGCCGTTTGGTGAGTCAGTGCTCGATGTGAAGTGAGCCGGCAATTCAGGTTTACATCAGTAACTGTGGCAGTCACGTGATCAAGGTCATGTGATAGTCTGAAAATAGCAACGGAGAGCAAGGGGAATTATGGCGGCCATCTTAGTCTAGTGTTAGAGTACACTAAATGGTAGGATAAGGGTTCAAGGTTCAGACAGCGGAGCTAGAAACCAGTATCTAATGAGACCGAAGAATTTAAAATCAAGGAGCCAATAAAAGTGCACATGCTAAAAGTAGAAAAAATTCCATCAAGGAGAAATATATACATGAATCATTACATAAATGAATGGCAGAAGCAGTTACATTACGATACATATACAATTTCACAGAAGGGACGTCCAGTCCTCGAGGAGGTTTAAACCATTGCGGATACTGTTAGTTTTTAGTATCCATTTTAGTTCCTCTTTATTTAGCAATTGGTTAATGTCAGCCCCTCTAGGGGGAGGTCGAATTGCAGTAATAATAGTCCATTTGAAGTCAGTTTCAGTGTGCCCAGATGCCATAAAATGGTCCACCAATGGAGCGTTCGTGGTCTTGCACCGGATTCTGCTTCGGTGTTGGCAGATCCGTAGTCTTGCCTTTTGTGAGGTCTGGCCAACATATATTTTCATGCATGGGCAAAATATCGCATAAATAACATTAGTAGTGTTACAATTTGTAAAGTGTCTCCTTTCAAACCGTATTTGTTCATATACAAACGCTTTACCTTCAATGGTGATGTCACAAACACTACATTCACCGCATTTGGCATGGCCAGCAAGGCGTGGGAGTCCCCATAAGTCATTCAAAGTGCCCTTCTGTTCAGTGGATGGAAGGGCAGCCCGTACCAGATGATCTTTAATATTTTTAGCTTTTTTGAAGGCAAAAATGGGGCGTTCAAGATTTAATACACCCGCGTTTATAACCTTCCAATCTTTCATTACACTTTTTCGTATGGCATGGGACACAGGTGAAAAGGTTGTGACACAGACCAGCCGGTCCTGTGGTTTCTTGGCTTTGGGTTCGAGCAAAACATCTCTGGGACAATACCAGGCCCTTTTCAGTGAGCGACGAATCAGGTTACGTGGATAACCTCGGTTACATAACTTGTCGCTTAAAGTTTTTGCCTCATTAAAGTAATCAATCTTGTGATAGCAATTCCTTCTTATACGAAGGAACTGAGAGTAAGGCAGTGAGTCGCGGAGGGCGCGTGGGTGGTGGCTTTTGTAGCTAAGCAGAGTGTTGCGCTCAGTGGGTTTTCTATACAGACTGGTTATCAATTGCCCTTCCTGGTGTTGAATTTTCAAATCCAGAAAGGGAATTGTGTACTTGCTATCAGTTAAGGTGAATTTGAGTCCACTGCAGTTATTATTAAGCCAATGAAGCAATTGCAACAATGATTCGTGTGAATCATTCCAGATCATGAATATGTCATCTATATACTGCTTCCACAGGGCAATGCCACTGTGGAAGGGGTTTGCTGGATTGAGGATGCATCTCGTTTCCAGATCGTCCAAATACAGAATCGCTAAGTTGGGAGCAAAAACTGCTCCCATTGATGTACCCCTGACTTGACCATAATATTGGTCATTAAAAAGAAAGAAATTCTTGGTCAGACAGATCTCAAGAAGCTGTAGTATAAACAATGTGGGTACAGCATGTGGACGTGGACGTGTGTCCAGAACCCGTTCAATGACCAGCATTGAGTCAATTTGAGGGATATTGGTGTAAAGTGACTCCACATCCAGTGTACAAAGTGTGCTGGATGTGGGGTCAAATGGTTATTCCTCAATAAGATTAATCATGGCCATGCTGTCACATATGTAACATTCAGTAGAGGGCACAAATTCGTTAATGAAATGGTCAATGTATTGGCCCAATGGTTCCAAAATGGACCCGCACCCTGAAACAATGGGGCGGCCCGGTGGTGTTTCTAAATTTTTGTGAATTTTGGGCAAGGTGTATATCACAGCTATTCTGGGTGATTTAGTATTCAAGAATAGGTGTTCTTTTTTGCTGAGAAATCCCGCCTCTAAACCTTCATTAGTGACTTGGACGATTAATTTCTGTATTTCTTTGGTAGGGTTGCAGGGGAGTCTACAGTAGTGATCAGTGTTATTAAGTTGTCTAAGTATCTCATTCTTGTATTTTTCTGTGTCCTGAATGACAATACCGCCCCCTTGTCAGCAGGTTTAATGACTAGGGTACTATTTGCTTTCAGTGTGGAAAGAGCTTTCTTCTCGTCAAGCGAGATATTGTAGGGTATGAAGGTTCTTTGACCCTCCAAGGTTGTCACATCATTGAGGACCAATTTCTCGAAGGTGAGGATTTCGCCAGGGACCATGCCTGCTGCTGGCGAAAAAGTGGAAGGTGGTCTAAAAGGAGTATTAGTATTCCTAACTGGTAAGGGGTTGAGAAGAAAATAGCTGTGTAGTCTTATTTTCCTAAAGAACCTAAGGAGTTCAGTTTGTACATCAAGGAAATTTGGTCGAACAGTGGGTACAAATGAGAGGCCCTTATTCAGTAAGGATTGTTCATATATTGAAAGTTAGTAATCAGTGAGGTTAAAAATTGGGAGTGTCGGATCATTAGATGTAGTCACAGTTAACGTGGGAGAAAATGCAGGCTTTGTTACCATTGGTAATGTTGGCGGCGTGTGAACCGTTCGCCCGGAGGGTTTGGCCATCGTTGTGGTTGTTTCCCTTTCCCTTTCTTCTGAGGCTCTGATTGGCCTCTGCCTAAAAAAGTGTTCCTATGTGAGGTGCTGGGGCCGTCACCCTGATCTGAGTTGTCCGATGATTCTGCTGAGGTATCTGAGAATCCTACCAAATTTTGGCGCCTATTAAAGCGACCCCAGGGTCTCTGGTTCTGTGGGGCGCTATAAGATCTATTTGTGTAATAGTCTTTAGTCAAATAGGGATATGCTCGTTCCTGTGTGAAAGCTTTAATGTCCTTCCTCACTTTGTTGGATTTTTTATTTTGTTCCAGTCTATGGAATTCATCTATCGTCTTTTGAACTTCCTCTAGAAGTTTCTTGCCCTCACTGGCACCGTTCTTGTCTTTGATTTGTTGTTCTAGCTCCAGTATCTCAACGTTAACTTTTTGGAGTTCTTCCGTAGCTATGTCAATTCCTAGCACCATCCAGTGTCTTGAACATGTGGTGCTGATATAACTGAACCCAGTGGTGTATTTGGGAATATTCGTAAATACCCCCGGGATATTGCGAACTTGTAATCCTACCGGGATTATATTGGCTTTTAAGTATTCGGTCAGTAAGCGTATCATAAGCTGTAATCTCACTTCTTTCTTTTTACATTTCTCCAGTTGTTCACCTAAAGAGGTGCCCTGGTCTCCTGGTGTGTCTGTGGAATCTGAGAGCAAGGATGGGCCCTCCAAGATTTTTTGAATATAGTCAAGAGAGTACAATGGGGTGTGGTCTGACATGCCCAATGGAATTGTGCTAGGTTTTGGAAAGGGTGGGGAAGGGAGGAGGGGCAGGGGAGACCCACTTGCAAGGAAGTGGTAGGGGTGCAAAACCCTTGCAATCAACTGATTGCGCTACATACTATTTTAAACAACAAGGGAACCGAAAGGGCAGTACGTAAGGGACCTTCGGTATTTGACCAATTTCCAAAGACAATGGTCCCTAGACAGTTGTAAATTAAGGCAGAAAGTAAACATATACTAAATAGACTATATGTTCTTTGTCCAGCCGGACAGACATTTAATATTTAAATACGTGCATAGAAAAAATACATGTACAATTACAAGTGGGACACAACCTGCGTCCAACTCACAACCATAGACAGACAACATAAAGTGGGGAAGTTTTTCAGGCAAGGGGAATGTGTCTGTATATCATAAAATTAACAAAATTAACAGACTTCAATCACATAGAAATACCATTGCACAATATAATTCACAATATTTGCATGCATATGGTATATAGGGTGTCGACGACGTTTCGATCCCTAGGGGGACTTCATGGGATCATCTTCAGGACATAAGAAATTTACATGCCTGTATACGAGCAATTCTAGACATTAATTCCATGTCTTAATACATTAATTACAGTCGGAAAAAAGGAAGGAGAAATAGGAGGGAAAAAGGAAAAAGAATTGATTAAATGGGCAACGACAGACCATCAAGGTAATAAGTGAATGCTATTGGCCGTGCATAATATACTTGCTCGTGAGAGGAAAAATAAGGGAGACTAAAAATAATGAATTAAAATAAGTGGCGATCAACGCGTGAGCTAAAGGAAGTTGTGACTTTAAGTATAGGCCGTGAAGTAACCGCTAGTGTGACTAAAATGTAAAGATTACGAAGGCTACAATTTTACCAGAATTAACACAAGGAATTGCGGCACATGTTCCGGTAGCAATTCAAGAATGGAAGTAGGCGACCTGAATAGGTGTCCTGTGAACAAGAAGGTTCGTGTAAATACTACGTATTAAGTTAACGCACCCTCGTGGCAGCGGAGATAATGGTGACGGTCCTTACCAGTGAATAAAATTGCTCCAAGGGGCCGGGACCGCGGGAAGGCGAAAACGATGAATTTATTTAACATGGCGGAAGGAGATAACCGTCACGGAGGGGTTCGGGAGTACGTCAAGTATGGCGATCCACGTGGCGGGTGAGATAAACCGTCCCGAAGGACCTAGGAAGGAATGGGAAAAGCCATCAGCCCGGAGAACTATACATGGGCTATCAGGCAAGGGCAGCCGTGTGAGCCGTAACTAAACACTTACCGAGTTAACCGCGGGTCCAACCCATATAGCGCGGTGCCGTTTGGTGAGTCAGTGCTCGATGTGAAGTGAGCCAGCAATTCAGGTTTACATCAGTAACTGTGGCAGTCACGTGATCAAGGTCATGTGATAGTCTGAAAATAGCAACGGAGAGCAAGGGGAATTATGGCGGCCATCTTAGTCTAGTGTTAGAGTACACTAAATGGTAGGATAAGAGATCAAGGTTCAGACAGCGGAGCTAGAAACCAGTATCTAATGAGACCGAAGAATTTAAAATCAAGGAGCCAATAAAAGTGCACATGCTAAAAGTAGAAAAAATTCCATCAAGGAGAAATATATACATGAATCATTACATAAATGAATGGCAGAAGCAGTAACATTACGATACATATACAATTTCACAGAAGGGACGTCCAGTCCTCGAGGCGGTTTAAACCATTGCGGATACTGTTAGTTTTTAGTATCCATTTTAGTTCCTCTTTATTTAGCAATTGGTTAATGTCAGCCCCTCTAGGGGGAGGTCGAATTACAGTAATAATAGTCCATTTGAAGTCAGTTTCAGTGTGCCCAGATGCCATAAAATGGTCCACCAATGGAGCGTTCGTGGTCTTGCACCGGATTCTGCTTCGGTGTTGGCAGATCCGTAGTCTTGCCTTTTGTGAGGTCTGGCCAACATATATTTTCATGCATTGGCAAAATATCGCATAAATAACATTAGTAGTGTTACAATTTGTAAAGTGTCTCCTTTCAAACCGTATTTGTTCATATACAAACTCTTTACCTTCAATGGTGATGTCACAAACACTACATTCACCGCATTTGGCATGGCCAGCAAGGCGTGTGAGTCCCCATAAGTCATTCAAAGTGCCCTTCTGTTCAGTGGATGGAAGGGCAGCCCGTACCAGATGATCTTTAATATTTTTAGCTTTTTTGAAGGCAAAAATGGGGCGTTCAAGATTTAATACACCCGCGTTTATAACCTTCCAATCTTTCATTACACTTTTTCGTATGGCATGGGACACAGGTGAAAAGGTTGTGACACAGACCAGCCGGTCCTGTGGTTTCTTGGCTTTGGGTTCGAGCAAAACATCTCTGGGTCAATACCAGGCCCTTTTCAGTGAGCGACGAACCAGGTTACGTGGATAACCTCGGTTACATAGCTTGTCGCTTAAAGTTTTTGCCTCATTAAAGTAATCAATCTTGTGATAGCAATTCCTTCTTATACGAAGGAACTGAGAGTAAGGCAGTGAGTCGCGGAGGGCGCGTGGGTGGTGGCTTTTGTAGCTAAGCAGAGTGTTGCGCTCAGTGGGTTTTCTATACAGACTGGTTATCAATTGCCCTTCCTGGTGTTGAATTTTCAAATCCAGAAAGGGAATTGTGTGCTTGCTATCAGATAAGGTGAATTTGAGTCCACTGCAGTTATTATTAAGCCAATGAAGCCATTGCAACAATGATTCGTGTGAATCATTCCAGATCATGAATATGTCATCTATATACCGCTTCCACAGGGCAATGCCACTGTGGAAGGGGTTTGCTGGATTGAGGATGCATCTCGTTTCCAGATCGTCCATATACAGAATCGCTAAGTTGGGAGCAAAAACTGCTCCCATTGATGTACCCCTGACTTGACCATAATATTGGTCATTAAAAAGAAAGAAATTCTTGGTCAGACAGATCTGAAGAAGCTGTAGTATAAACAATGTGGGTACAGCATGTGGACGTGGACGTTTGTCCAGAACCCGTTCAATGACCAGCATTGAGTCAATTTGAGGGATATTGGTGTAAAGTGACTCCACATCCAGTGTACAAAGTGTGCTGGATGTGGGGTCAAATGGGTATTCCTCAATAAGATTAATCATGGCCATGCTGTCACGTATGTAACATTCAGTAGAGGGCACAAATTCTTTAATGAAATGGTCAATGTATTGGCCCAATGGTTCCAAAATGGACCCGCACCCTGAAACAATGGGGCGGCCCGGTGGTGTTTCTAAATTTTTGTGAATTTTGGGCAAGGTGTATATCACAGGTATTCTGGGTGATTTAGTATTCAAGAATAGGTGTTCTTTTTTGCTGAGGAATCCCGCCTCTAAACCTTCATTAGTGACTTGGACGATTAATTTCTGTATTTCTTTGGTAGGGTTGCAGGGGAGTCTACAGTAGTGATCAGTGTTATTAAGTTGTCTAAGTATCTCATTCTTGTATTTTTCTGTGTCCTGAATGACAATACCGCCCCCCTTGTCAGCAGGTTTAATGACTAGGGTACTATTTGCTTTCAGTGTGGAAAGAGCTTTCTTCTCGTCAAGCGAGATATTGTAGGGTATGAAGGTTCTTTGACCCTCCAAGGTTGTCACATCATTGAGGACCAATTTCTCGAAGGTGAGGATTTCGCCAGGGACCATGCCTGCTGCTGGCGAAAAAGTGGAAGGTGGTCTAAAAGGAGTATTAGTATTCCTAACTGGTAAGGGGTTGAGAAGAAAATAGCTGTGTAGTCTTATTTTCCTAAAGAACCTAAGGAGTTCAGTTTGTACATCAAGGAAATTTGGTCGAACAGTGGGTACAAATGCGAGGCCCTTATTCAGTAAGGATTGTTCATATATTGAAAGTTGGTAATCAGTGAGGTTAAAAATTGGGAGTGTCGGATCATTAGATGTAGTCACAGTTAACGTGGGAGAAAATGCAGGCTTTGTTACCATTGGTAATGTTGGCGGCGTGTGAACCGTTCGCCCGGAGGGTTTAGCCATCGTTGTGGTTGTTTCCATTTCCCTTTCTTCTGAGGCTCTGATTGGCCTCTGCCTAAAAAAGTGTTCCTATGTGAGGTGCTGGGGCCGTCACCCTGATCTGAGTTGTCCGATGATTCTGCTGAGGTATCTGAGAATCCTACCAAATTTTGGCGCTATTAAAGCGACCCCAGGGTCTCTGGTTCTGTGGGGCGCTATAAGATCTATTTGTGTAATAGTCTTTAGTCAAATAGGGATATGCTCGTTCCTGTGTGAAAGCTTTAATGTCCTTCCTCACTTTGTTGGATTTTTTATTTTGTTCCAGTCTATGGAATTCATCTATCGTCTTTTGAACTTCCTCTAGAAGTTTCTTGCCCTCACTGGTACCGTTCTTGTCTTTGATTTGTTGTTCTAGGTCCAGTATCTCAACGTTAACTTTTTGGAGTTCTTCCGTAGCTATGTCAATTCCTAGCACCATCCAGTGTCTTGAACATGTGGTGCTGATATAACTGAACCCAGTGATGTATTTGGGAATATTAGTAAATACCCCCGGGATATTGCGAACTTGTAATCCTACCGGCATTATATTGGCTTTTAAGTATTCGGTCAGTAAGCGTATCATAAGCTGTAATCTCACTTCTTTCTTTTTACATTTCTCCAGTTGTTCACCTAAAGAGGTGCCCTGGTCTCCTGGTGTGTCTGTGGAATCTGAGAGCAAGGATGGGCCCTCCAAGATTTTTTGAATATAGTCAAGAGAGTACAATGGGGTGTGGTCTGACATGCCCAATGGAATTGTGCTAGGTTTTGGAAAGGGTGGGGAAGGGAGGAGGGGCAGGGGAGACCCACTTGCAAGGAAGTGGTAGGGGTGCAAAACCCTTGCAATCAACTGATTGCGCTACAAACTATTTTAAACAACAAGGGAACCGAAAGGGCAGTACGTAAGGGACCTTCGGTATTTGAACAATTTCCAAAGACAATGGTCCCTAGACAGTATTAAATTAAGGCAGAAAGTAAACATATACTAAATAGACTATATGTTCTTTGTCCAGCCGGACAGACATTTAATATTTAAATACGTGCATAGAAAAATACATGTACAATTACAAGTGGGACACAACCTGCGTCCAACTCACAACCATAGACAGACAACATAAAGTGGGAAGTTTTTCAGGCAAGGGGAATGTGTCTGTATATCATAAAATTAACAAAATTAACAGACTTCAATCACATAGAAATACCATTGCACAATATAATTCACAATATTTGCATGCATATGGTATATAGGTTGTCGACGACGCTTCGATCCCTAGGGGAATTCATGGGATCATCTTCAGGACATAAGAAATTTACATGCCTGTATACGAGCAATTCTAGACATTAATTCCATGTCTTAATACATTAATTACAGACGGAAAAAGGAAGGAGAAATGGGAGGGAAAAAGGAAAAGAATTGATTAAATGGGCAACGACAGACCATCAAGGTAATAAGTGAATGCTATTGGCCGTGCATAATATACTTGCTCGTGAGAGGAAAAATAAGGGAGACTAAAGATAATGAATTAAAATAAGTGGCGATCAAGGCGTGAGCTAAAGGAAGTTGTCACTTTAAGTATAGGCCGTGAAGTAACCGCTAGTGTGACTAAAATGTAAAGATAACGAAGGCTACAACTTTACCAGAATTAACACAAGGAATTGCGGCACATATTCCGGTAGCAATTCAAGAATCAGAGTAGGCGACCTGAATAGGTGTCCTTTGAACAAGAAGGTTCGTGTAAATACTACGTATTAAGTTAACGCACCCTCGTGGCAGCGGAGATAATGGTGACGGTCCTTACCAGTGAATAAAATTGCTCCAAGGGGCCGGGACCGCGGGAAGGCGAAAACGATGAATTTATTTAACGTGGCAGAAGGAGATAACCGTCACGGAGGGGTTCGGGAGTACGTCAAGTATGGCGATCCACTTGGCGGGTGAGATAAAACGTCCCGAAGGACCTAGAAAGGAATGGGAAAAGCCATCAGCCCGGAGAACTATACATGGGCTATCAGGCAAGGGCAGCCGTGTGAGCCGTAACTAAACACTTACCGAGTTAACCGCGGGTCCAACCCATATAGTGCGATGCCGTTTGGTGAGTCAGTGCTCGATGTGAAGTGAGCCGACAATTCAGGTTTACATCAGTAACTGTGGCAGTCACGTGATCAAGGTCATGTGATAGTCTGAAAATAGCAACGGAGAGCAAGGGGAATTATGGCGGCCATCTTAGTCTAGTGTTAGAGTACACTAAATGGTAGGATAAGGGTTCAAGGTTCAGACAGCGGAGCTAGAAACCAGTATCTAATGAGACCGAAGAATTTAAAATCAAGGAGCCAATAAAAGTGCACATGCTAAAAGTAGAAAAATTCCATCAAGGAGAAATATATACATGAATCATTACATAAATGAATGGCAGAAGCAGTTACATTACGATACATATACAATTTCACAGAAGGGACGTCCAGTCCTCGAGGCGGTTTAAACCATTGCGGATACTGTTAGTTTTTAGTATCCATTTTAGTTCCTCTTTATTTAGCAATTGGTTAATGTCAGCCCCTCTAGGGTGAGGTCGAATTGGAGTAATAATAGTCCATTTGAAGTCAGTTTCAGTGTGCCCAGATGCCATAAAATGGTCCACCAATGGAGCGTTCGTGGTCTTGCACCGGATTCTGCTTTGGTGTTGGCAGATCCGTAGTCTTGCCTTTTGTGAGGTCTGGCCATCATATATTTTCATGCTTGGGCAAAATATCGCATAAATAACATTAGTAGTGTTACAATTTGTAAAGTGTCTCCTTTTAAACCGTATTTGTTCATATACAAACTCTTTACCTTCAATGGTGATGTCACAAACACTACATTCACAGCAGTTGGCATGGCCAGCAAGGCGTGGGAGTCCCCATAAGTCATTCAAAGTGCCCTTCTGTTCAGTGGATGGAAGGGCAGCCCGTATCAGATGATCTTTAATATTTTTAGCTTTTTGAAGGCAAAAATGGGGCGCTTCAAGATTTAATACACCGCGTTTATAACCTTCCAATGTTTCATTACACTTTTTCGTATGGCATGGGACACAGGTGAAAAGGTTGTGACACAGACCAGCCGGTCCTGTGGTTTCTTGGCTTTAGGTTCGAGCAAAACATCTCTGGGACAATACCAGGCCCTTTTCAGTGAGCGACGAACCAGGTTACGTGGATAACCTCGGTAACATAGCTTGTCGCTAAAGTTTTTGCCTCATTAAAGTAATCAATCTCGTGATAGCAATTCCTTCTATACGAAGGAACTGAGAGTAAGGCAGTGAGTCGCCAGGGCGCGTGGGTGGTGGCTCTTGTAGCTAAGCAGAGTGTTGCGCTCAGTGGGTTTTCTATACAGACTGGTTATCAATTGCCCTTCCTGGTGTTGAATTTTCAAATCCAGAAAGGGAATTGTGTGCTTGCTATCAGATAAGGTGAATTTGAGTCCACTGCAGTTATTATTAAGCCAATGAAGCAATTGCAACAATGATTCGTGTGAATCATTCCAGATCATGAATATGTCATCTATATACCGCTTTCACAGGGCAATACCACTGTGGAAGGGGTTTGCTGGATTGAGGATGCATCTCGTTTCCAGATCGTCCATATACAGAATCGCTAAATTGGGAGCAAAAACTGCTCCCATTGATGTACTTCTGACTTGACCATAATATTGGTCATTAAAAGAAAGAAATTCTTGGTCAGACAGATCTCAAGAAGCTGTAGTATAAACAATGTGGGTACAGCATGTGGACGTGGACGTTTGTCCAGAACCCGTTCAATGACCAGCATTGAGTCAATTTGAGGGATATTGGTGTAAAGTGACTCCACATCCAGTGTACAAAGTGTGCTGGATGTGGGGTCAAATGGGTATTCCTCAATAAGATTAATCATGGCCATGCTGTCACGTATGTAACATTCAGTAGAGGGCACAAATTCTTTAATGAAATGGTCAATGTATTAGCCCAATGGTTCCAAAATGGACTCGCACCCTGAAACAATGGGGCGGCCCGGTGGTGTTTCTAAATTTTTGTGAATTTTGGGCAAGGTGTATATCACAGGTATTCTGGGTGATTTAGTATTCAAGAATAGGTGTTCTTTTGCTGAGGAATCCCGCCTCTAAACCTTCATTAGTGACTTGGACGATTAATTTCTGCATTTCTTTGGTAGGGTTGCAGGGAGTCTACAGTAGTGATCAGTGTTATTAAGTTGTCTAAGTATCTCATTCTTGTATTTTTCTGTGTCCTGAATGACAATACCGCTCCCTGTCAGCAGGTTTAATGACTAGGTACTATTTGCTTTCAGTGTGGAAAGAGCTTTCTTCTCGTCAAGCGAGATATTGTAGGGTATGAAGGTTCTTTGACCTCCAAGGTTGTCACATCATTGAGGACCAATTCTCGAAGGTGAGGATTTCGCCAGGGACCATGCCTGCTGCTGGCGAAAAAGTGGGAGGTGGTCTAAAAGGAGTATTAGTATTCCTAACTGGTAAGGGGTTGAGAAGAAAATAGCTGTGTAGTCTTATTTTCCTAAAGAACCTAAGGAGTTCAGTTTGTACATCATGGAAATTTGGTCGAACAGTGGGTACAAATGAGAGGCCCTTATTCAGTAAGGATTGTTCATATATTGAAAGTTGGTAATCAGTGAGGTTAAAAATTGGGAGTGTCGGATCATTAGATGTAGTCAGAGTTAACGTGGGAGAAAATGCAGGCTTTGTTACCATTGGTAATGTTGGCGGCGTGTGAACCGTTCGCCGGAGGGTTTGGCCATCGTTGTGGTTGTTTCCCTTCCCTTTCTTCTGAGGCTCTGATTGGCCTCTGCCTAAAAAGTGTTCCTATGTGAGGTGCTGGGGCCGTCACCCTGATCTGAGTTGTCCGATGATTCTGCTGAGGTATCTGAGAATCCTACCAAATTTTGGCGCCTATTAAAGCGACCCCAGGGTCTCTGGTTCTGTGGGGCGCTATAAGATCTATTTGTGTAATAGTCTTTAGTCAAATACGGATATGCTGTTCCTGTGTGAAAGCTTTAATGTCCTTCCTCACTTTGTTGGATTTTTTATTTTGTTCCAGTCTATGGAATTCATCTATCGTCTTTTGAACTTCTCTAGAAGTTTCTTGCCCTCACTGGTACCGTTCTTGTCTTTGATTTGTTGTTGTAGGTCCAGTATCTCAACGTTAACTTTTTGGAGTTCTTCCGTAGCTATGTCAATTCCTAGCACCATCCAGTGTCTTGAACATGTGGTGCTGATATAACTGAACCCAGTGATGTATTTGGGAATATTAGTAAATACCCCGGGATATTGCGAACTTGTAATCCTACAGGGATTATATTGGCTTTTAAGTATTCGGTCAGTAAGCGTATCATAAGCTGTAATCTCATTTCTTTCTTTTTACATTTTTCCAGTTGTTCACCTAAAGAGGTGCCCTGGTCTCCTGGTGTGTCTGTGGAATCTGAGAGCAAGGATGGGCCCTCCAAGATTTTTTGAATATAGTCAAGAGAGTACAATGGGGTGTGGTCTGACATGCCCAATGGAATTGTGCTAGGTTTTGGAAAGGGTGGGGAAGGGAGGAGGGGCAGGAGACCCACTTGCAAGGAAGTGGTAGGGTGCAAAACCCCTGCAATCAACTGATTGCGCTACATACTATTTTAAACAACAAGGGAACCGAAAGGGCAGTACGCAAGGGACCTTCGGTATTTGAACAATTTCCAAAGACAATGGTCTCTAGACAGTTGTAAATTAAGGCAGAAAGTAAACATATACTAAATAGACTATATGTTCTTTGTCCAGCCGGACAGACATTTAATATTTAAATACGTGCATAGAAAAATACATGTACAATTACAAGTGGGACACAACCTGCGTCCAACTCACAACCATAGACAGACAACATAAAGTGGGGAAGTTTTTCAGGCAAGGGGAATGTGTCTGTATATCATAAAATTAACAAAATTAACAGACTTCAATCACATAGAAATACCATTGCACAATATAATTCACAATATTTGCATGCATATGGTATATAGGGTGTCGACGACGTTTCGATCCCTGGGGAATTCATGGGATCATCTTCAGGACATAAGAAATTTACATGCCTGTATACGAGGAAATTCTAGACATTAATTCCATGTCTTAATACATTAATTACAGACGGAAAGAAGGAGAAATAGGAGGGAAAAAGGAAAAGAATTGATTAAATGGGCAACGACAGACCATCAAGGTAATAAGTGAATGCTATAGGCCGTGCATAATATACTTGCTCGTGAGAGGAAAAATAAGGGAGACTAAAGATAATGAATTAAAATAAGTGGCGATCAAGGCGTGAGCTAAAGGAAGTTGTGACTTTAAGTATAGGCCGTGAAGTACCGCTAGTGTGACTAAAATGTAAAGATAACGAAGGCTACAATTTTACCAGAATTAACACAAGGAATTGCGGCACATGTTCGGCAGCAATTCAAGAATCGGAGTAGGCTGACCTGAATAGGTGTCCTGTGAACAAGAAGGTTTGTGTAAATACTACGCATTAAGTTAACGCACCCTCGTGGCAGCGGAGATAATGGTGACGGTCCTTACCAGTGAATAAAATTGCTCCAGGGGCCGGGACGCGGGAAGGCGAAAACGATGAATTTATTTAACGTGGCGGAAGGAGATAACCGTCACGGAGGGGTCCGGAGCACGTCAAGTATGGCGATCCACGTGGCGGGTGAGATAAACCGTCCCGAAGGACCTAGAAAGGAATGGGAAAGCCATCAGCCCGGAGAACTATACATGGGCTATCAGGCAAGGGCAGCCGTGTGAGCCGTAACTAAACACTTACCGAGCTAACCGCGGTCCAACCCATATAGCGCGGTGCCGCTTGGTGAGTCAGTGCTCGATGTGAAGTGAGCCGGCAATTCAGGTTTACATCAGTAACTGTGGCAGTCACGTGATCAAGGTCATGTGATAGTCTGAAAATAGCAACGGAGAGCAAGGGAATTATGGCGGCCATCTTAGTCTAGTGTTAGAGTACACTAAATGGTAGGATAAGGGTTCAAGGTTCAGACAGCGGAGCTAGAAACCAGTATCTAATGAGACCGAAGAATTTAAAATCAAGGAGCCAATAAAAGTGCACATGCTAAAAGTAGAAAATTCCATCAAGGAGAAATATATACATGAATCATTACATAAATGAATGGCAGAAGCAGTTACATTACGATACATATACATTTTCACAGAAGGGACGTCCAGTCCTCGAGGCGGTTTAAACCATTACGTGATACTGTTAGTTTTAGTATCCATTTTAGTTCCTCTTTATTTAGCAATTGGTTAATGTCAGCCCTCTAGGGGAGGTCGAATTGCAGTAATAATAGTCCTTCTGAAGTCAGTTTCAGTGTGCCCAGATGCCATAAAATGGTCCACCAATGGAGCGTTGTGGTCTTGCACCGATTCTGCTGCGGTGTTGGCATATCCGTAGTCTTGCCTTTTGTGAGGTCTGGCCAACATATATTTTCATGCATGGGCAAATATCGCATAAATAACATTAGTAGTGTTACAATTTGTAAAGTGTCTCCTTTCAAACCGTATTTGTTCATATACAAACTCTTTACCTTCAATGGTGATGTCACAAACACTACATTCACGCATTTGGCATGGCCAGCAAGCGTGGGAGTCCCCATAAGTCATTCAAAGTGCTCTTCTGTTCAGTGGATGGAAGGGCAGCTCGTACAGATGATCTTTAATAGTTTTAGCTTTTTGAAGGCAAATGGGGCGTTCAAGATTTAATACACCTGCTTATAACCTTCCAATGTTTCATTACACTTTTTCGTATGGCATGGGACACAGGTGAAAAGGTTGTGACACAGACCAGCTGGTCTTGTGGTTTCTTGGTTTTGGGTTCGAGCAAAACAACTCTGGGACAATACCAGGCCCTTTTCAGTGAGCGACGAACCAGGTTACGTGATAACCTCGGTTACATAGCTTGTCGCTTAAAGTTTTTGCCTCATTAAAGTAATCAATCTTGTGATAGCAATTCCTTCTTATACGAAGGAACTGAGAGTAAGGCAGTGAGTCGCTGAGGGCGCGTGGGTGGTGGCTCTTGTAGCTAAGCAGAGTGTTGCGCTCAGTGGGTTTTCTATACAGACTGGTTATCAATTGCTCTTCCTGGTGTTGAATTTTCAAATCCAGAAAGTGAATTGTGTGCTTGCTATCAGATAAGGTGAATTTGAGTCCACTGCAGTTATTATTAGCCAATGAAGCATTGCAACAATGATTCGTGTGAATCATTCCAGATCATGAATATGTCATCTATATACCGCTTCCACAGGGCAATGCCACTGTGGAAGGGGTTTGCTGGATTGAGGATGCATCTCGTTTCCAGATCGTCCATATACAGAATCGCTAAGTTGGGAGCAAAAACTGCTCCCATTGATGTACCCCTGACTTGACCATAATATTGGTCATTAAAAAGAAAGAAATTCTTGGTCAGACAGATCTCAAGAAGCTGTAGTATAAACAATGTGGGTACAGCATGTGGACGTGGATGATCTGGAAACGAGATGCATCCTCAATCCAGCAAACCCCTTCCACAGTGGCATTGCCCTGTGGAAGCGGTATATAGATGACATATTCATGATCTGGAATGATTCACACGAATCATTGTTGCAATTGCTTCATTGGCTTAATAATAACTGCAGTGAACTCAAATTCAACTTATCTGATAGCAAGCACACAATTCCCTTTCTGGATTTGAAAATTCAACACCAGGAAGGGCAATTGATAACCAGTCTGTATAGAAAACCCACTGAGCGCAACACTCTGCTTAGCTACAAGAGCCACCACCCACGTGCCCTCTGCGACTCACTGCCTTACTCTCAGTTCCTTCGTATAAGAAGGAATTACTATCACAAGATTGATTACTTTAATGAGGCAAAAACTTTAAGCGACAAGCTATGTAACCGAGGTTATCCACGTAACCTGGTTCGTCGCTCACTGAAAAGGGCCTGGTATTGTCCCAGAGTTGTTTTGCTCGAACCCAAAGCCAAGAAACCACAGGACCGGCTGGTCAGTGTCACAACCTTTTCACCTGTGTCCCATGCCATACGAAAAAGTGTAATGAAACATTGGAAGGTTATAAACGCGGGTGTATTAAATCTTGAACGCCCCATTTTTGCCTTCAAAAAAGCTAAAAATATTAAAGATCATCTGGTACGGGCTGCCCTTCCATCCACTGAACAGAAGGGCACTTTGAATGACTTATGGGGACTCCCACGCCTTGCTGGCCATGCCAAATGCGGTGAATGTAGTGTTTGTGACATCACCATTGAAGGTAAAGAGTTTGTATATGAACAAATACGGTTTGAAAGGAGACACTTTACAAATTGTAACACTACTAATGTTATTTATGCGATATTTTGCCCATGCATGAAAATATATGTTGTCCAGACCTCACAAAAGGCAAGACTACGGATCTGCCAACACCGAAGCAGAATCCGGTGCAAGACCACGAACTCTCCATTGGTGGACCATTTTATGGCATCTGGGCACACTGAAACTGACTTCAAATGGACTATTATTACTGCAATTCGACCTCCCCCTAGAGGGGCTGACATTAACCAATTGCTAAATAAAGAGGAACTAAAATGGATACTAAAAACTAACAGTATCCGCAATGGTTTAAACCGCCTCGAGGACTGGACGTCCCTTCTGTGAAATTGTATATGTATCGTAATGTAACTGCTTCTGCCATTCATTTATGTAATGATTCATGTATATATTTCTCCTTGATGGAATTTTTTCTACTTTTAGCATGTGCACTTTTATTGGCTCCTTGATTTTAAATTCTTCGGTCTCATTAGATACTGGTTTCTAGCTCCGCTGTCTGAACCTTGAACCCTTATCCTACCATTTAGTGTACTCTAACACTAGACTAAGATGGCCGCCATAATTCCCCTTGCTCTCCGTTGCTATTTTCAGACTATCACATGACCTTGATCACGTGACTGCCACAGTTACTGATGTAAACCTGAATTGCCGGCTCACTTCACATCAAGCACTGACTCACCAAACGGCACCGCGCTATATGGGTTGGACCCGCGGTTAACTCGGTAAGTGTTTAGTTACGGCTCACACGGCTGCCCTTGCCTGATAGCCCATGTATAGTTCTCCGGGCTGATGGCTTTTCCCATTCCTTTCTAGGTCCTTCGGGACGGTTTATCTCACCCGCCACGTGGATCGCCTTTCTTGACGTACTCCCGAACCCCTCCGTGACGGTTATCTCTGTCCGCCACGTTAAATAAATTCATCGTTTTCGCCTTCCCGCGGTCCCGGCCCCTTGGAGCAATTTTATTCACTGGTAAGGACCGTCACCATTATCTCCGCTGCCACGAGGGCGCGTTAACTTAATACGTAGTATTTACACGAACCTTCTTGTTCACAGGACACCTATTCAGGTAACCTACTCCGATTCTTGAATTGCTACCGGAACATGTGCCGCAATTCCTTGTGTTAATTCTGGTAAAATTGTAGCCTTCGTTATCTTTACATTTTAGTCACACTAGCGGTTACTTCACGGCCTATACTTAAAGTCACAACTTCCTTTAGCTCACGCCTTGATCGCCACTTATTTTAATTCATTATCTTTAGTCTCCCTTATTTTTCCTCTCACGAGCAAGTATATTATGCACGGCCAATAGCATTCACTTATTACCTTGATGGTCTGTCGTTGCCCATTTAATCAATTCTTTTTCCTTTTTCCCTCCTATTTCTCCTTCCTTTTTTCCGTCTGTAATTAATGTATTAAGACATGGAATTAATGTCTAGAATTGCTCGTATACAGGCATGTAAATTTCTTATGTCCTGAAGATGATCCCATGAATTCCCCTAGGGATCGAAACGTCGTCGACACCCTATATACCATATGCATGCAAATATTGTGAATTATATTGTGCAATGGTATTTCTATGTGATTGAAGTCTGTTAATTTTGTTAATGTTATGATATACAGACACATTCCCCTTGCCTGAAAAACTTCCCCACTTTATGTTGTCTGTCTATGGTTGTGAATTGGACGCAGGTTGTGTCCCACTTGTAATTGTACATGTATTTTTTCTATGCACGTATTTAAATATTAAATGTCTGTCCGGCTGGACAAAGAACATATAGTCTATTTAGTATATGTTTACTTTCTGCCTTAATTTACAACTGTCTAGGGACCATTGTCTTTGGAAATTGTTCAAATACCGAAGGTCCCTTATGTACTGCCCTTTCGGTTCCCTTGTTGTTTAAAATAGTATGTAGCGCAATCAGTTGATTGCAAGGGTTTTGCACCCCTACCACTTCCTTGCAAGTGGGTCTCCCCTGCCCCTCCTCCCTTCCCCACCCTTTCCAAAACCTAGCACAATTCCATTGGGCATGTCAGACCACACCCCATTGTACTCTCTTGACTATATTCAAAAAATCTTGGAGGGCCCATCCTTGCTCTCAGATTCCACAGAGACACCAGGAGACCAGGGCACCTCTTTAGGTGAACAACTGGAGAAATGTAAAAAGAAAGAAGTGAGATTACAGCTTATGATACGCTTACTGACCGAATACTTAAAAGCCAATATAATCCCGGTAGGATTACAAGTTCGCAATATCCCGGGGGTATTTACTAATATTCCCAAATACACCACTGCGTTCAGTTATATCAGCACCACATGTTCAAGACACTGGATGGTGCTAGGAATTGACATAGCTACGGAAGAACTCCAAAAAGTTAACGTTGAGATACTGGACCTAGAACAACAAATCAAAGACAAGAACGGTACCAGTGAGGGCAAGAAACTTCTAGAGGAAGTTCAAAAGACGATAGATGAATTCTATAGACTGGAACAAAATAAAAAATCCAACAAAGTGAGGAAGGACATTAAAGCTTTCACACAGGAACGAGCATATCCCTATTTGACTAAAGACTATTACACAAATAGATCTTATAGCGCCCCACAGAACCAGAGACCCTGGGGTCGCTTTAATAGGCGCCAAAATTTGGTAGGATTCTCAGATACCTCAGCAGAATCATCAGACAACTCAGATCAGGATGACGGCCCCAGCACCTCACATAGGAACACTTTTTTAGGCAGAGGCCAATCAGAGCCTCAGAAGAAAGGGAAAGGGAAACAACCACAACGATGGCCAAACCCTCCGGGCGACGGTTCACATGCCGCCAACATTACCAATGGTAACAAAGCCTGCATTTTCTCCCACGTTAACTGTGACTACATCTAATGATCCGACACTCCCAATTTTTAACCTCACTGATTACTAACTTTCAATATATGAACAATCCTTACTGAATAAGGGCCTCTCATTTGTACCCACTGGTCGACCAAATTTCCTTGATGTACAAACTGAACTCCTTAGGTTCTTTAGGAAAATAAGACTACACAGCTATTTTCTTCTCAACCCCTTACCAGTTAGGAATACTAATACTCCTTTTAGACCACCTTCCACTTTTTCGCCAGCAGCAGGCATGGTCCCTGGTGAAATCCTCACCTTCGAGAAATTGGTCCTCAATGATGTGACAACCTTGGAGGGTCAAAGAACCTTCATACCCTACAATATCTCGCTTGACGAGAAGAAAGCTCTTTCCACACTGAAAGCAAATAGTACCCTAGTCATTAAACCTGCTGACAAGGGGGCGGTATTGTCATTCAGGACACAGAAAAATACAAGAATGAGATACTTAGACAACTTAATAACACTGATCACTACTGTAGACTCCCCTGCAACCCTACCAAAGAAATACAGAAATTAATCGTCCAAGTCACTAATGAAGGTTTAGAGGCGGGATTCCTCAGCAAAAAAGAACACCTATTCTTGAATACTAAATCACCCAGAATACCTGTGATATACACCTTGCCCAAAATTCACAAAAATTTTGAAACACCACCGGGCCGCCCCATTGTTTCAGGGTGCGGGTCCATTTTGGAACCATTGGGCCAATACATTGACCATTTCATTAAAGAATTTGTGCCCTCTACTGAATGTTACATACGTGACAGCATGGCCATGATTAATCTTATTGAGGAATACCTATTTGACCCCACATCCAGCACACTTTGTACACTGGATGTGGAGTCACTTTACACCAATATCCCTCAAATTGACTCAATGCTGGTCATTGAACGGGTTCTGGACAAACGTCCACGTCCACATGCTGTACCCACATTGTTTATACTACAGCTTCTTGAGATCTGTCTGACCAAGAATTTCTTTCTTTTTAATGACCAATATTATGGTCAAGTCAGGGGTACATCAATGGGAGCAGTTTTTGCTCCCAACTTAGCGATTCTGTATATGGACGATCTGGAAACGAGATGCATCCTCAATCCAGCAAACCCCTTCCACAGTGGCATTGCCCTGTGGAAGCGGTATATAGATGACATATTCATGATCTGGAATGATTCACACGAATCATTGTTGCAATTGCTTCATTGGCTTAATAATAACTGCAGTGGACTCAAATTCACCTTATCTGATAGCAAGCACACAATTCCCTTTCTGGATTTGAAAATTCAACACCAGGAAGGGCAATTAATAACCAGTCTGTATAGAAAACCCACTGAGCGCAACACTCTGCTTAGCTACAAGAGCCACCACCCACGCGCCCTCCGCGACTCACTGCCTTACTCTCAGTTCCTTCGTATAAGAAGGAATTGCTATCACAAGATTGATTACTTTAATGAGGCAAAAACTTTAAGCGACAAGCTATGTAACCGAGGTTATCCACGTAACCTGGTTCGTCGCTCACTGAAAAGGGCCTGGTATTGTCCCAGAGATGTTTTGCTCGAACCCAAAGCCAAGAAACCACAGGACCGGCTGGTCTGTGTCACAACCTTTTCACCTGTGTCCCATGCCATACGAAAAAGTGTAATGAAACATTGGAAGGTTATAAACGCGGGTGTATTAAATCTTGAACGCCCCATTTTTGCCTTCAAAAAAGCTAAAAATATTAAAGATCATCTGGTACGGGCTGCCCTTCCATCCACTGAACAGAAGGGCACTTTGAATGACTTATGGGGACTCCCACGCCTTGCTGGCCATGCCAAATGCGGTGAATGTAGTGTTTGTGACATCACCATTGAAGGTAAAGAGTTTGTATATGAACAAATACGGTTTGAAAGGAGACACTTTACAAATTGTAACACTACTAATGTTATTTATGCGATATTTTGCCCATGCATGAAAATATATGTTGGCCAGACCTCACAAAAGGCAAGACTACGGATATGCCAACACCGAAGCAGAATCCGGTGCAAGACCACGAACGCTCCATTGGTGGACCATTTTATGGCATCTGGGCACACTGAAACTGACTTCAAATGGACTATTATTACTGCAATTCGACCTCCCCTAGAGGGGCTGACATTAACCAATTGCTAAATAAAGAGGAACTAAAATGGATACTAAAAACTAACAGTATCCGCAATGGTTTAAACCGCCTCGAGGACTGGACGTCCCTTCTGTGAAATTGTATATGTATCGTAATGTAACTGCTTCTGCCATTCATTTATGAAATGATTCATGTATATATTTCTCCTTGATGGAATTTTTTCTACTTTTAGCATGTGCACTTTTATTGGCTCCTTGATTTTAAATTCTTCGGTCTCATTAGATACTGGTTTCTAGCTCCGCTGTCTGAACCTTGAACCCTTATCCTACCATTTAGTGTACTGTAACACTAGACTAAGATGGCCGCCATAATTCCCCTTGTTCTCCGTTGCTATTCTCAGACTATCACATGACCTTGATCACGTGACTGCCACAGTTACTGATGTAAACCTGAATTGCCGGCTCACTTCGCATCAAGCACTGACTCACCAAATGGCACCGCGCTATATGTGTTGGACCCCCGGTTAACTCGGTAAGTGTTTAGTTACGGCTCACACGGCTGCCCTTGCCTGATAGCCCATGTATAGTTCTCCGGGCTGATGGCTTTTCCCATTCCTTTCTAGGTCCTTCGGGACGGTTTATCTCACCCGCCACGTGGATCGCCATACTTGACGTACTCCCGAACCCCTCCGTGACGGTTACCTCCTTCCGCCACGTTAAATAAATTCATAGTTTTCGCCTTCCCGCGGTCCCGGCCCCTTGGAGCAATTTTATTCACTGGTAAGGACCGTCACCATTATCTCCGCTGCCACAAGGGTGCGTTAACTTAATACGTAGTATTTACACAAACCTTCTTGTTCACAGGACACCTATTCAGGTCGCCTACTCCGATTCTTGAATTGCTACCGGAACATGTGCCGCAATTCCTTGTGTTAATTCTGGTAAAATTGTAGCCTTCGTTATCTTTACATTTTAGTCACACTAGCGGTTACTTCACGGCCTATACTTAAAGTCACACCTTCCTTTAGCTCACGCCTTGATCGCCACTTATTTTAATTCATTATCTTTAGTGTCCCTTATTTTTCCTCTCACGAGCAAGTATATTATGCACGGCCAATAGCATTCACTTATTACGTTGATGGTCTGTCGTTGCCCATTTAATCAATTCTTTTTCCTTTTTCCCTCCTATTTCTCCTTCCTTTTTCCCGTCTGTAATTAATGTATTAAGACATGGAATTAATGTCTAGAATTGCTCGTATACAGGCATGTAAATTTCTTATGTCCTGAAGATGATCCCATGAATTCCCCTAGGGATCGAAACGTCGTCGACACCCTATATACCATATGCATGCAAATATTGTGAATTATATTGTGCAATGGTATTTCTATGTGATTGAAGTCTGTTAATTTTGTTAATTTTATGATATACAGACACATTCCCCTTGCCTGAAAAACGTCCCCACTTTATGTTGTCTGTCTATGGTTGTGAGTTGGACGCAGGTTGTGTCCCACTTGTAATTGTACATGTATTTTTTCTATGCACGTATTTAAATATTAAATGTCTGTCCGGCTGGATAAAGAACATATAGTCTATTTAGTATATGTTTACTTTCTGCCTTAATTTACAACTGTCTAGGGACCATTGTCTTTGGAAATTGTTCAAATACCGAAGGTCCCTTACGTACTGCCCTTTCGGTTCCCTTGTTGTTTAAAATAGTATTTTTTAGTGTTAGCAGGCACCTGGTTTCCTGAGACCATCTTACTGTCCCCTAGTGAGACGAGCGTCATTTCTGCGGGATCCCAACCCTCTTGTGGGCACCCCTCCTCCCCAAGTGCTACTCTAGTCAACACCTTGGTCTGCCCACCAGTGGGTGGCTGTGCCCTCTTGGGACACTAGGGGTCCCCCTTCAAGTGACCCACCAGCTCACAGGCATAGCACTTGCGTGGCCCGGTTTCTGCAGGCTTTCCTGAAGAGACCACTGCTTTCTTGTCTCCTGGGGGATGGGAACCTTTACTCTGGGTATTATTTTGGGGCCCTTTAGAGAACTCCTGTGCTTTACCCTTGTCCCCCCACTTTTCTGCTGGGGACCCTGCCCACCTTTGGCTGAGTCTCCCCCAAACACTTTCTTGTGGACCCTGGTACTCACTCAGTGATCCCCCTCCATAGCAAGCTTCCTGGGGTCAGTCAGCTTACTATTAACCAACTGCTGGAGCAGCTCTGCAAAACATAGACTAGACAAGTGCTCCCATGCAATCAAATTGTAGAGCCCCTGAAAATCTGTCACTTTACTGCCCTTCACCCAGCCATCCAGTGACCTGAAAAACGAATCCGCACATTCCAACCAAGTGTTTGCATCAGTCTTCTTACTGGACCTAAACTGATCCCGGTACTTTTCAGGAGTGAGACCATACCTGGTGAGAAGGGACTCCTTCATGTCAGCATAGGTGAGGTTACACCCCCTTACCCAAAGCCACTAAAGTATCCCTTGCTTCTTCTGGGAAAAGAGGCCACAATCCTGCCCCCAATTCTTCTCAGGGACCCCATTCATGTGGATAGATGCCTCATAACCCTGGAAACACCTTTATATGTCATCCCCCCTTCTTGAATTATTTGCCTACATTCTTGGGGATGTGTGCAATCCTATCTGCCTGCACTGAGGAATTGCTGCCACCATCTGAGCTTGGCCTACTCCTTAGCTCCAGCTCCTGAAGACTACGTTCATGATCTAAGATCATCTTCCTTTCCTCCATGGCTATTAATTTGTCTTCCCTTTCATTCTCCATCCTGAGTTTTCCCAACTCAAACTTCCTTGCTTCCCGCCTGTTCTCCAGCTGCTCTGGGGAAAGGCCACTGCTGCCTGGCCTGGAGGGTTCCCCCCCTCCCAAAAGCACAACCACCCTAGAAAGAGGCTCCTCCGCCTCCCCACTGAGATCTCCAGATTGCCCACTGGCATGTCTGGTTGCTAACCAGGCCCTCAGCGCCTTTTGTAGCTCCTCCTTCCTCGTGAGGCCTCTGAGTTGGACTTTTAGGTTTTTGCAAATAGCCTTCAATTCTTTTACGTTGTAGGATTCCAACCTATCCTCCTCAAAGGCCACTTCCAAGGATGCAACAGATGATGCTCTTTATTCAGGCATGATGAAGTAGCAAGTTCAAGTTCTCAATAAACTGGCAATGATCAAAAATAGGCCAAAAGGAAAAAGAACCAGTATGTAGTACGTAATGGTCTGCGATATGGTAGTAGTGCACACCAATCACTCTAAATCAAGTGCAAACACAAGTCCTATCCTCACCGCTGACAACCAATGTTAGAAATGGGGGTTTCTAGTTGGCAATGGTTTGCACCTTTGTCCAAGTAGTGACCCTTCTTCCTAGTCAGGATAAGGGGGATACACTCCTAAATAACCCCTGCTCCCTCCCTTGGTAGCTTGGCACAAGTAGTCAGGCTTATTTCAGAGGCAGTGTGTAAAGCATTTGCACATAACCAACAGTAATACAGTGAAAACACTACAAAAGGACACCACACCAGTTTTAGAAAAATCTCCAATATTTTCATATATCCAAAACAAGACCAAAACGATAAGAATCCAACATACAGTACTTAAAAATATATACTTTGCAAGATATCCTCAAAATTGCAGAAATATCTCTAAAGCACAGTTCTTACGAGTCGGTAGCTCCATCCGGGGCTACAGCGATGCTGAAACCAACAGAGTCTAACAGTTCCAGCCGACTGCGGTGGTACGGGCCAGAGGAAGTGTGGACAGACTCGTAAACAGTACCTTTCTCGTTGCGGCTGGCACGTTGGTGCGAGCTGGTCGTGGCAACCGTTGCGGTTGCGTTGCAAAATGGAAGCGATGCAGGGTGCAGTGCCCTCTCGATGCGGTGCAGGCAGCGGCTCGGTGATGATCGTCCAGACGGCGTCGGTGAGACCAAGGCTTATGGTGCAGGGCGAGGCGGTGCTCGGTGCGGTGCTGGCAGGTTGCGGTGCAAGCGACAGAGCCGGTTAGCGGGAGCTGGCGTCAGTCGGCCCAGACTGCTGTGGGGGACGAGGCAGTGCATCATGAAACTTACGAGCGGTGCCCCCAGCCACGATGCGGTCACGGGTGTCGAAGTCAGCAGCAGTGATGGCGTCGGTGGGACCAGGATGGCGAAGTGAAGCAAGACGATGCAGAGTGTGGTGCCCACACGTCACACTGCAAGCAGTGGCTCGGCGACGGTGTCAGTCGTTGGTGAGACCAGGGTTGCAGTGTGAGATGCGGACGGTGCCTTCGGTGGTGCCGTCAGGACACAGAGCCAGTGACAGAGTCAGTTGCGTTTCCCTTCTCTGTGGCAACTGAAACAGCGGTTCCAGAAGCAGTACCCAGAGGATGGTGAAGTCTTTGCAGTCCCTGAGACTTCAGGACAGGAAGCAAGCTCTACATCAAGCCCTTGGAGATACTCAGCACAAGTAAAGAAAGTTCAGTCCAGTCCTTTCACTGCCCAAGGCAGAAGCAGAAGCTGCAGGCCAACCCAACAAAGCAACAACACAGCAAAGGGGCAGTACTCCTCCCGGCAGCTCTTCCAGCTCTTCTTCTTGGCAGGTTCCTTAATTCCAGCAAGTTCTAAAGCTCTGGGGTCTGGGACCCAATATTAATACTCAAAATTCCTTTGTTCTCTCAGGCAGAGAGTGTCTGTGCTTAGTCCGAACCAGTTTGGTCCTCTCTGGCCCAGCTTCCCGGCAAGAGGTGGAGACAGCATTGTCCCCAGCAGACCAGGCCCATTCAGGTGCAAGGAAATCTCCTCCCACTACTCTAAATGCAGCCCAGGTCTATTCAGCCCAGCCCTGACTCATCCAGGAAAGGCAGGACACACCTCGACCCCCCCAGTGGCTGACTGAAGAGAATGCACATCCCCAGCCCCTGTCACTCCAAAGCCAGACAGTCAATCCACAAACCCAGCAGAGGCACACAGAATGGCTAAGCAAGAAAATACCTACTTTCTAAAAGTGGTATTTTCAAACATAGAACATAAAAATCATCTTTACTAAAAGATGCATTTTTACATTCTGAGTCCAGGCATACTAAACTCAATTTCTCTATCTTGTCCCAATGGGCAGTTATGCTTATAAGATGTTATAAGTAAAACTCCTATTCTCCCCTATGGGATAGATAGCCTTTCCATAGTGAAAAACAAAATGCACTGTAATTCACTACCAGGACATGCCACACATATCAGTACATGTCCTCTTTAACATTCTCAGCACCCTGCCCACAGGGGTACCTTGGGCCTTCCTGAGGGGTGAGTTATATGTATGAAAAGGGAAGATTAGGGCCTGGCAAGTGGGTGAACTTGCCAGGTCAACATCGCAGTTTACAAACCGCAGTGGCGGGTCTGAGTTACATTTACCGGGCTACTTCTGTGGGTGGCACAATCAGTGCTGCAGGCCCACTAGTAGCATTTGATTTACAGGCCCTTGCACTCTCAGTGCACTGTACTAGGGACTTGCCAGTAAATCAAATATGCCAATCATGGAAACACCAATCCATAACACAATTTACAACAGAAGCACTTGCACTTTAGCACTGAACAGCAGTGAGAAAGTGCACAGAGACACTAAACCAGCAAAAACAGAGTCGAAACCGGGAGGTCAGAAAGCAAAAAGACAGGGAAAACAAGACAAAAGATGCCAAGTTTAACAACAGGCTTCCAGTCCCTGGTGCTTACTCAGGGAGAGCATGCCACCATCCACTACCCACTGTGCCCACCCTACTTGCTCGGTGAGTTCTAAGGCGGATAAGGGAAAGCTGATGTTTGGCTGACTTGATGTAGTGGGGTTGTCTGTAATTTGTATATGGGAAGTGGCCATTTTGTTTGCTGAAGAAAAACTGACAAATGACTACCTCAACCTACTCTGTCTGACTTTGTCACAAATATGAACCACCACTTCTCACACTGCTTGATTTCCTATAGAGATGTAAAAGGATTAACTCTTTCTCAGAATTCCTGTTATTATGATGGATATTTTTATGAAGTTTATATTTCATACTTTGTCAGCTTTCTGTGACTTTTTCTTCTGGCAGTTTGTAACGGGTCCTAACCCTGCTGTTGTCGAACAGTCATCTGTTGTGAACAGGTCAGCTAGAGATGTCTTATGTATTAAGGGACAGATGTACGACCCGTTTTTGCATGTGCAAACCAGTCTGTGACCCGTTTGCGCATGCAAAAACCCTACAGGGCCATGTACAAACGCTATTTAGTGAGTCGCAATTTATTTGCGACTCACTAAATAGTGTTTGCAACTCGCAATTAGGAAGGGGCGTTTCAAGGGCATCCCTTCCTAATTGCGACTCTGAGCCCTATGTATGACTGTTCTGCAACCGCAATTGTGGTTGCAAAACAGTCGCAATTTACCACCTACTTCAAGTAGGTGGTAATGCAGTCGCAAATTGGAAGGGGTCCCCAGGGGACCCCTTCCCCTTTGCAAATGCATGTGTAAATATTTTTAAGGGCAGGCAGTGGTCCCAGGGACCGCTGCCTGCCCTTAAAAATGAACCGAAAACGTTTTAGTTTTTTTAAATGCATCCCGTTTTCCTTTAAGGAAAACGGGCTGCATTTAAAAAAAAAAAAAGCTGCTTTATTTAAAAGCAGTCCCAGACATGGTGGTCTGCTGAGCCCAGCAGGCCACCATCCCTGGGAGGGCCAGCCCTTCTCAATGGGTTCGCAAAATGTGAGTGCCTCATGAATATTGATGAGCCTTGCATTTTGCGACCCCATTGGGAATCGCAAACAGTGTCTCTGACACTGTTGTACATTTGGAATTGCGACTCGCAAATTGCAACTCGCTATTTTTCGCAATTTGCGAGTCGCAAGTCCAAATGGTCGGACATCTAGCCCTAAGTTCTCTACTTTACCATGGCCTTGGTTTGAGCCCCACATGAGAGCAAGGAGACGATCCTCAAAGTCAGTGACAACCTTACTGATATTCTCAAAGGCCCAGATGAACATACCTCTTCACATCACACTGAACAATCTTTGTAAATAAAGAGCAAATTTCTATAGATTTTTTGCTCACCTAATCTTTCAAAAATGATGTGAAAATGTATAGCACATAGTCATGCAAGACTATCCTGAAACACTAATCATGGACCAATGGCAGAGTAGGAGGAATGGAAACCCAAAGAGACCTGATGTTTTTCTCTCAGAATACCTTTTCATGGATAGATCTCATCACCAGAAACTTGAATACCACACATAAAGACTAAGGGCCACATGTATTAACCAAATTTGCATTTGCAATTGGGATGATTCGCAGAATTGGCCAGTTTGCGAATGCAAAAAAGGCTTTTCACATGGATCAAAACCCATTTTGCGATTCTGTAACTTGTTACCGAATTGCAAAATGGGTTTGCGATTCGGTATTTGGAAGGGGAGTGTTTAGGGCGTCTCTTCCTCATACCGAATCGCATCGGTATGTAGGAATGTTTTGTGACCGGAATGCTGTCGCAAAACATTCGCATTTTACCACCTACTTTAAGTAGGAGGTAACCCATTCGCAAATGGGAAGGGGTCCCTAAGGGACCCCTTCCCCTTTGTGAATGTTTGTAAAAGCATTTTTTAAGAGCAGGCAGTGGTCCCATGGACCACTGCTTGCTCTTAAAAAATAAAAAGAAAACTTTTCATTTTTGTTTTTGAAACGCATCCCCTTTTCCTTTAAGGAAAACGAGGTGCATTAAAAAAAAAAGATTGCTTTATTTAAAAGCAATCACGGACATGGTGGTCTGCTGACCCTAGCAGGCCACCATCCCCGTGATTTTAGTGATTCCTAGGGGGTCGCAAATTGCGATCTACCTCATTAATATTAATGATGTAGGTCGATTTGCCACCCCCTAGGAATCGCAAATGAAACTCAAAAGAGTTTCATACATTTGAAATAGTAATTTCCTAATTGCGATTCGCAGGAAATAGCAATTAGGAACTCGCTATTTCAAACTTTTATACATGTGGCCCTTAAATCCCTTACAAAAGAAATGGTCTACCACCCTTACCTCAAGTATTAAAGTCCAGCTTTGTATTTCCTGCTTCAGTAATAGGAAACTCATGATTCAAGCCTCTGATGATAATCTAGATATTTTAGATTTTCCTTCGGTCCCCCCACAATAGACCATCCACACTTCTCTCTCCTACCTCACCTTCTTGAGAGCAGAGTTTATCCTTGACTCCCCACACCAATCTTCCCCTACTCTCTCAATTCACAAACCCAACTTGGCTTTTATTACTACTTGAAGTCCCCAACATATCGCCAATGTTTAGACATAAAGGGGCATATGTACAACAAAATGTTGGAGCGCGGAGATGTGCTAAATTTGGCTGCGCCGCGCTCCGACATTTTCAAATCACAGGGATGCACAGTATTTACTACAAAACGTCTCACCCCTGTGTTTTCGCTAGCGCTGGCCCTAACATTAGCTACCTAGAGCCAATGCAGGCACCCTTGCAGCATAGTGCAAGGGTGCCTGCGTTGCAGGGAATGATTGTTTATGTGCAGGCAGGTGTCCCTTCCTGCACATAAACAATCCATAATGGCGATTTGTTACTTCTATGTGTGCTGCAGCACACATAGAAGTAGCAAGTCATCGTTATTTAATGATTGTTTATGTGCAGGAAGGGACACCTTCCTGCACATAAACAATCATTAATAGCTTTTTGCTCTTTCTGTGTGTGTTGCAGAGTACAGCACACATAGCGTTAGATTTGGCATCCTTGGCATGGTTTTCCCTGACTTTTTGCCTCTACCTCCTGTATTTTTGATGCTGTGCTGATTTAGTTTTTGCTGGCTTAGATGCTTTGGGCACTTTCCGACTGCTGATCAGTGTCAAAGTGCAAGTGCTCCCTAAATTGTTATCATGATTGGTTATCCATGATTGGCATATTTGATTTACTGGTAAGTCCCTGGTGAAGTGCACTGAGTGTGCCAGGGCCTGTAAAATCAAATGCTACTAGTGGGCTTGCAGCACTGATTTTGCCATCCACACTAGTAGCCTTTTCAAATGTGATTCAGACCTGCCACTGCAGTGTCTGCATGCGCAGTATTTAACTGCCATGTCTACCTGGCAAGCACACCCTCTTGCCAGGCCCTAACCTTCCCTTTTCCTACATGTAAGGTACCCCTAAGGAAGGCCCAAGGTACCCCCATGGGCAGGGTGCAGTGTAGTTAAAAGGTGGGCATGTGCTGGTGTGTTTTACCTATCCTGATAGTGAAATACTGCCACTTTCGTTTTTCACTATTGAATGGCTCTTTGTCCCATAGGCTAACATGGGAGTTACTTTGTAACATCCTACAAGTATAATTTCCCTTTGGGACAAAATGGAGAAATGGAGTTTAGGCTCACTGAACTCAGAATTTAATAATACATCTTTTTAGGGAGATGGTTTTTAAATTGTGTGTTTGAAAATGCCACTTTTAGAAAGTAGGTATTTTCTTATTTAACCATTCTGTGTTCCTCTGCTGGTTTGTGTATCGACGTCTCACCTCCGCGACACCGTGCATCATCCATAGACTTCGTTTTTCAAGGTACTGTTGTTAAGGCGTCCACGTGATTCCATGCCTTACGCTGTGCAGCTCACGGTTGGCACCATACTTTATGCCTGTCATGACATCGTAATAGCCCCAGGTGGAGGTATTTGTTTCTACAGGTACTGCAAGTAACTGTTTGTAAGTGCTAATTTGATATATGATGTTGGATTTTTGTCGTTTTGGTCTTGTTTGGTTTAGATAAACATACTGTATTTTTCTAAACTGGTGTGGTGTCCATTTGTGATGTTTTCACTGTGTTACTGTGTGTTTTGAGTACAAATACTTTATACATTGCCTCTGGGATAAGCCTGTCTGCTCGTGCCAAGCTACAAAGGGGGTGAGTAGGGGTTATCTAAAGTGTGTATCCACCTTACCCTGACTAGAAGCAAGGGTCCCTACTTAGACAAAGGTACCTACCTCTGCCAATTGGAGACCCCCATTTCTAACACATAGAAAATTCAAAAACGAGGAGCTTTGGAGCTGCTACAGATTTACACCTCCTTGTAAATCTGGGTCAGCATCAAAAAGCAATGGGTGCTGCGGTGGAACGCCCACAGCAACACCCATTGCCGCCCATTTCAAAATACGGCTGCCAGACTTTTATTGGGCATGTCGGCTAGGGACAGTGTTCGTCAACAGCTGCGCTCTCTCCACTGGCTCCCCATGGTGGATAGGGTTAAATTTAAACTTTTGACTCTGGCCCACCGTGCTCTCCACGGTTGTGGTCCTCTTTACTTGCAGAGGCATCTCTCCTTCTATGTTCCTGCACGATCCCTGCATTCTTCGTCCTTATGTTATGCTCAGGTCCCTCGTTTCAAGCTTCAGAGGATAGGGGGCAGCTCATTTGCAGTGAAAGCGGCGGTTGCATGGAATGCTCTTCCTTGTGCCCTGCGCACCATCCAGGACCCAGTTGCGTTCAGAAGGAAACTGAAAACACATCTATTCTCCTGAAGCTCACTGCACATACCCCGCTAGGCACCGCGCCGGGACACTCATGAGTAGCCGTGCGCGTTATAAACTCATATAACATAACATAACATAACATTTCACGCAAATACCTGCGTGAAAGGGTACCATATTTACAAAGCGGTATTAAGCCAAAAAAGTGGCTTAACGCCTCTTTGTAAACATGGAGCAGGGCATTGCGCTACAGGAATGTCATTAAAAGTGACATTCCTGTGGCGCAATGCCCTTTTAAATATGCGCCAAAGTTTGAATTACTGATGCACCCCTCTTCATTCACCTTGTTGCGCTACCCTTGATACACCCATCTTTACCCATTTTGGTACTGCAACCTATTGCTACTTGTGCCCTTGGATCTTCCCACCTATTACTTTCAGCAACATCCTACACACTTAGCCCCTCACCATTATGACCATTTCCCCCTCACACAGACCTGAAAACTTTTTAAGTTGCCCCATTCATTCTCACTGTTTGTCAAATGACCTCACTCTCTATTTACTACATCTATTTGCTGCTTCCTACACCGCTCCTGAGCACAACTCAGCATCCTTGATGAATTTGTACAGGCATACCCACAAAACTACCTGTTGGTACACTGTTGCAGGTTTCCGTTACATAATGCTGAAGAATATACTCTGGCTCCTAGACAAATTTGTGATTTTCCTCATTTTTCTGGGAGGCATCATTCTGGAATCTGCAGGCATCCACAGAGTTCCTGCTAACCAGCATTCTCACACTTCTCTTGATAACAACAGTATCCCAGTTTTTTGGCTGAACCTATCACAAGCAAGAGGAACTGGACAAAACCTGAGTCTTATGAAGTCAATGTGTTGTCAATGAGGTCTTCCCATGGTTATACTTTTGTTCTACTCCAATGATGTGCCTTAGTTCCACACACACACAAGGGAGGCAACGTTTCAATCGAGAGAAGTGTGGGAACTCAAGTAGCAAGGCTTGGCCATTGGCTGAAAGTGTCTGAGTTTTCTGTCACATAAATATGTGAAAATAGCTTTTCGCAAACATTTCTGGGTAAGGAAACATACTGATATCCATACAAATGACACCACCCTGGATTCCCCTGGGTTCTTCATGTTTCAACAATGCCCAGGGTTTGCAGCGTTCCTTGGTTACAGGCTGGCCCAGACCCCAGAGTGTGCAGCCATTCACCATGGCAAATGAGAAGAAAGGTTGATTTCTTTGGACATTGTTTTGACATATGGGCTGACAAAGAGGGGCAAACACACCATTCTGCCTCCCCATGGGCACAGCAATACTCTCCGTTAGAACCAATGCCAAGATGGTCCAGCAGCCCATCCCATTCCTTTACTCCCTTTTTGCCTGGAAGTGTGGTGAGCTTTCAAATCCCACTGGGTGGGAAAACTGGGGTGTTTACCACCACTCTACCCATCCCAGGGGAGTCAGAAAGCCCACCAGATGGTCATGGAAAACAGAACAGGGTGCAAGGTTGGCCTATTGTTGCACTGTACTGCATCCCTCACCCCCAGGCACCGGACAGTCTTTCTGCCACATGGGGTGACAAAATGGAGAATCAATCCCCTATCTGCTGACACATATGTCAAAATGATGCCAAAAAGAATCCAAATTTCCTCTTGCCTGCCATGCAGATTGGGATGCCCTATGCAGGCACTAAGACTGTTGGGGCTTCAAGGGTGGGGTAACACCTGATGCCAGAACTGGCAGGCCCCACCCCATTCTCTTTTTGTTTTTTTAAATATTCATCTTCGGCATCAAGTGGGCTTTCTGACAAGGTAGGGGGCGGATTTGTGGTAAATCCTCCACCCTTTCTCCCCAAGGGCAGACAGACATTTGAGGCTTTAGGGGTTGGGGTTATGGCGCTATGGCCCGATGTCAGGACGGGACAGCCCTTAACCCATTTAAAAAGTATATATATATTTATTGCCTCTAGTGGCCTTTCTGCTCTCCTCTGGTTAGCAGATTAAGGATAAATCCCCTCCCCAGGTGCATAAAGACTGTTGGAGCCTTTAGGGATGGAGTTTGGAGCAATGCCTGGGCAGGCCAACACCTACAACATTTCTTTATTTATTTGAAAAAAAAGTATATCCCTGGTGAAAAGTGGGCTTTCTTGCCTCTCGGGAAATCAGACTGGGGGTCCACCTCCAATCTGTCCTCTGGGGCCCAGAAAGAATGTTGGGGCCATTAAAGGGTAGGGACATGGCCTGAAATTAGAGTGGGTTGCTCCCAATTTAATTCTTTTTTCTTTGCATAATCCCTCATGCCTAGTGGGCTTTCTGCCCCCTCCCCCAGGGAGGGCAGACTGGGGTTAAAACACCCAATATGACTTCCAAGGAGGGCACAAATATTGTTGGGTTCATTAGGGGGTCGGGTCATGGCCCTATGTGAGGTCAGGCCCCCCCACCGAATTATTTTTTTAACACAAAATATTATCCTGTGGGTCCATTGGGCCATCTGTACCCTGGCAGGCAGATTTGCGGACACCCCCCAATCACCTTGCCCAGGTGGCATAACGGCTAATTTCATATACTTTTTGAGGGGACACTTCCCCTTCCCCAATGGGCCACTATATACCTCCCTAGTGTCTAATATATGGATCCCTGCTTGAAGATTGCCTTCCTGTGGCAATCCCCAAGCATTGAATCCACTAGGGAGAGATACAGTTGGAAAGAAAATTATGTCCCATTGTTGACTGAACCTCTCCCGTCTTGATCTGTACTCAGGGAGTCGAGATATGATGCAAGCACCCATCAAAGTGAAAGCACACAGCACCTAATGGCACCAACTTCTCTCACTTTCACACTGTGTGACATCAACGCACTGTGTGCGGTGATCCTCACAGGGGGTGAAAACTAAGGGCCATATGTATGAAGCTGTTTTGCGATCGCAAACACTGCGAATCGCAGAAAAACGGTGTTTGCGATCGCAAAACAGAGCCCCGCTATGTATGAGACACATCCCGACTGCCAATGTGCGAATCGCATAATTAGCGATTAGCAAAATAGCGAATAATACCATTTTGCGAAATATTTGCGAATTCGCAAAATGTGACAAAATCTAGCGAAATTCGCAATTGTTGTGTTCAGAAATAGCGAATTCGCTAAACGGAATGCATGAATAATTCTCAATTTGCGAATTAACGAAATTCTCAAAATAGAGAATCACAATTACCACCAAGTCTGAGCAGGTGGTAACCAGGTGCAACCTATTTAAAGAGACCCACAATGCAACTGATGTTTGCCACAATGTCAGGGCTGTACGTGATAGCCAGGAGGCTGCGACTCAGAGCTGCTGCACAGAGAAGGAGACGCCAGGAAAGGATCTTCAGAGCGCGCATAACCCTGTTCTAGCGGACTGAGGAGGAGATCCATACAAACTACAGGCTGGATGAAGAGAGCATCCTGGAATTAATAGCAGAGCTCAAACCTATCCTTGAACACCCCACACGCAGGACACACACAATCCCCACCCACATACAGGTCCTGTGCTCACTCCACCTCTTGGCGTCAGGGAGCTTCCAGGGGGTGATAGCCACAGCAGGAGGGGTCTCACAGAGTGCATTGTCGCGCTTCTTCCACGCGTTCCTTGATGCCATGCTACAGAGGCTGCATAACCACATACACTTCCCCAGCACACCACAGGCACTAGACCAGACCAAGCAGGAGTTCTATCAAATTGCACAATTCCCCCACGTCATTGGATGCATAGATGGGACCCATGTCGCCATATCCCCCCCTCCCAGAACGAGTATGTGTTCAGGAATCGCAAGTCCTACCATTCCCTGAACATACAGGTGGTGTGTAATGCCAGGCACATCATCACCGACATCGTCGCTAAGTACCCAGGCAGCACCCACGACTCATTCATCTTCCGCCACAGTGGGATACACCGCCGACTCACAAGTGGGGAGTTTGGTGAGGGATACCTACTAGGTAATTGCATGTGATAGAAGGACACACTAGTAATGCATAGCAGTGGCAGGACAGTGTTCAACCATATTTTTCTCTCCCCACAGGTGACAGTGCATATGCGGTCCGGGACTACATACTCACTCCTTACCTTAATCCTGCCAACGCTGGGGAGCAGAGGTACAACAGTGCCCACATAGCAACCAGATGTACCATCGAGCGGACCTTCGGAATACTCAAGAGCCGGTTTCGATGCCTACATAAGAGTGGAGAGGCACTTCAATACAGCCCCCAGACCTGTTGCAAGATAGTGGTAGTGTGTGCCATGCTGCACAACATCGCCACCAGGAAGGGCACACCAGTGGAGCTCACTGAATCAGAATCATCAGATGAGGAGGGGCCAGCTCCTGGACGCATGCCGGCCGGAGTAATTGGTGCAGCTGCTGGGCGCCAGAAGCGAGATGAGATCACACAGAACTATTTCTAGGTAAGAAAAGATGACACAATGCCAAAGATCTAATACAGGACTGTGTTTAATTTCCCTTTGTACAGGATACATATCAGCACACAGCCTGTGTGGCACACAATGTATTGTTAAAAGTACCGCACATGTGTGATTCACAGTGCAAATTGACTCTTGACCAAGTGTCTGTGTGCACTGGGTTGATGCACCCATATCCATGCCTATGTCTGAGCGCCTCAACTGCGGCGCTGACGGCCTGTAGGCCCTCGCCGTGGGTGCACTGTGCCCTCTTCGCCTGTCTCAGCAGCCCTGCCGTGACGCACACTACGGCGCCTGTCCGGTGGGGGCGGTGGTGTGATGCTGCTCCTGCTAGATTGTGCGTCCTCGTCTGTTGGAGTGAGGACTCCTGGGCCAGCAGTGGCAGCTGCCTGCAGCTGATCCACAGCACATGTCACCTGTACCAGACCCCTGGCCACGTCCTGGCTGCAGTGTGACACCTCGTGCTGCATACTGATGCTGCGCCTTGACAGCACAGAGGTCGCTGTGTGTAGAGGTCTAGGCGGGTGTGGAGGCGCTGCCTCTCCCTGCGCCTAGCAGCACGGTCCGCCCTTAGTTCAGCACAGAGTGCCTCCAGGGCACCCGTCAGGCCCATGAAGCCAACCCTGATTTGCCTCTGGATTGACCGTATGTTTTTTGCCTGCAGGCGCTGGACCTCCAACATGTGGCCCTCCAGCCCTTGGAAGACTGTGTCGTCTCCTGTGACTGCTGCACTAGTGGATGCACGTGGTGCCCTGCGCCTGGATGGGATTGGTGGTATTGGTTCGGCACGTGCTCGTGCACGGCGTTGTGGTTCTGACTGTCCCTGGACTGTTTGGACATTGACATCGGTGTCCTGGGATTCCTCCTCCAGTGGTGGAAGTGGTGGCACTGCAATCCGCCTGCGGCGTATTACAGGGATGACTGGGCTGACCTCGTCTTCCTCTTCCTCCTCCTCCTCTTGCCCTGTTGCCTCTGGTTTGGGGGATTCATCCTCCCCTCCACTGATTGTTCCCTGTGTTTCTGCTGGTGCTGTGGACATAAATGCACACCATTAATTTACTGTCCTGCCTTGCATTTGTCATGCATTAAATATCACTGTTTGGAGTTACATGGGTCCTATCTATCTGTATTTTGACTTTCATGATGCACACATACTGTTTGAGCCTGGCTGGGTGTCATTGCTCCACTGTTAGGTGCATGTAACTACATCTCCCATAATGCATTGCTGTGTGTGCTTGTGTACCTGCACTGGAATTGTAGTTTTGTTGTGCCCCTGGGACTCTCCTGGGTGTGTGGGGGTAGTAGGGAGGTATCAGGGGTGTGATGGCATGCTTCTTACCTTGTCTTGGTTGTGTGTGGTCGGAGCTGTCCAGGTCTGACACGCCCACTGCACTCTCCGGAAGCAGGGTCCCCTCAACCATTTCTTCAAGTGGTGTTGAAGCGGTGGCACTGGAGGTCCCCCCACCGGTCTTGTTGGCCTCCTCCAACCTGGCAGCAACCTTCTCCTTTGAGCGCGCGCGCATATCATACCAGCGCTTCTGTAGGTCTTTGACGCTGCGATGTGTGACGCCAATTGCGTTGACTTTGCGCTGGATGTCTGCCCATATCCTTCTCTTGCGTGTCTCTGGCACACGCAGGGACTTCTTGCCAAACAGGAGCTCATGGCTCACAACCATCTCCTGTATCAGAGCCTCCTGCTCACTTTCTGTGAACTTTGGTTTTCTGATTCTGGGTGTCTCCCCTGCTGCTTGTCCTTGCTGGCCATGTCTCCACTCTCTCCAATGTGTGTAGCACTGCAGTGATGCCTCAGCCTCAACTCCTGCTCTCTCACTCTGCTTCTGAGACTCAGGTGCAGCATGGGTAGTCACACTTCCTGGTTGTGATGTCATCAAGCTGCACCTGAGTCGCAGAATTGTAGTTTGTGAACTTCGCAATTTTGCGATTTTCGCAATTGTGCGAAATTCGCAAAATAGAAAGTTCAATACTAATTAATCGCTATTTGGCTCATCGCTATTCATTTAGCGAATTTTAACGAATCACTAATGTTTTGCGATTATTTGTTTACATACGGTTTTGCGTTTCTCAAATAGCGAATCGCAAAAAATCGCTATTTGAGAATCGCAAAAGGGGACTTTGATACATATGGCCCTAAATCTCTACGCGAGGGAAGCTTTTCCCCCACATCGCAAGATTATTTTAAACAAAGAAAATCCTAGGGTGCGCACATCAGAAATATTTTCACCACTTGTGTGGCAGATGAGACATTCACAATCTCTACACTGTGAAGGTAATGCAGAAGATGTGAATGTCATCCTCCACATTAAAACGGTTATATCTCAAATTGATCAGGGCAAGAATAGACCCAAAATGTTTTTTGATATAGTCAAATCATGCTTCTTTGATACCAAGTTTAGAAAGATCAAAGCCACTTTTATGGAATATCAGCACCATCTTGAAACTTAATCCCTCAAATCAAAGCTCTGGTGGCATGCGGCAACCCCGCAATTCTGAATTTCTACTACTGGGAACACCAAACTTTAACAAAACTCGCACATCTAGTAAATTATTTTCTGGGTGTGTGTCAAAGTAGGTGTTTTCCAACCTATGGACTGAAAGCTATCAGTAGCTCACAGACACCTTCAGAGTAGCTTGCAGCCCTGAGTTCATTTTTAAAAAAGGACAGGGTCATATTGTCCTTTAAAGTTAAGGGAAGGCTGTGTTTATTTGACATTATTATCATCAGGCTGCAAAATGCAAGGCCTGGTAATGTGCAGTGCTCAATCAGATTTAGGACCCAGGCTAAGGCACAGAGGTGAAGAACTGAAACACAGAGGGATTTAACTTGTAAATAAAAGTCCTTGTCAACTCAATATTGGAGTGTGAGAACAAAATGATGTTTCTGAATGCTTTTAAATGGAAGAAAATTAAAATGAAAAGTTAACTTAATGATTAATTTAACTCTTCATTTTAATTTCCTCCCATTTCAAAATGTCACATTTACAAACAGCCAGGCCTCTTGCTTTCAGTGACCAGAAACACTCTGCCATATTTATAACTGAAAAATACTGTGTTTTTTTAAATGGGAGAAATGTAACTGAGGAAAAATATTTATATGAAACATGGCCAACATAGGGGCCACTTAGTAATATTTAAATGGAAATTTTCTCCGGTCAAAAATGTTATTTTGACACATCAGACTGCAGGTTTAACCTGCACCAGTCAGCCTACATTGGTAGACCTGAAGCCATGTTTTCCTTGTCACACTAGTGGAAGGCACAATAAGTGCTGCAGTCCACAGGTAACATTTAACTTTCATGTCATGGGTGTAGTTTCCACACATATACTATGGCAATATAGAAGAGTTAAATATTTTGCCAATTTCCACGTTTTAGAAGTCAGAGCAAATACATTGAGCATTGAACAGCAGTGTCCCAGTGAGTCTAAAAACCAGCAATAAGGTAAATCAATGTGGTTGACCACAAAAAAAGGGGTATTTTCTTGCTCTTATGTAAAGCACAGTGTTGCTCTGGGGCATTGTGCACAAAACACAAAAGTTTCAAATATAAAAATATTGGGAACCGATTATAGTAGAGGGATAGTTAATAGATGTGCAGAATTGGTGGGTGTGACTCTTGACCCCTATATCTTTGCCGGTGTTTTAAAACTTTTTTTCCTGGGTGCATTAAAGAGCTTCACATGAGTACCAGATTACATTGTATATTTCTTTCGTTCGGCACAGGGAGACTGATATTCCCTAGAATCACAGGATTTAGAGATGAGGCCAGACCTCGAAGCTGGTTCTCCAGTACCAAAGTTGGCAGCTCTGACCGGTGGGTCAAATCTCATCTCTGTTAGTGATATGAACAGCTCTAAAAGAATGGTGCACTAAAATCGAAATGTAACAATGTTATCTTCTGTTGAGCTAAATGGCGAATGTGATGCTTTTTCGAGAAAAAACTGATAAGATTTGAATGAAACAAAACAGGCAGGAGTTAGTATGGCTCACTCAGAGGTTGAAAAGCAACTCACAACTGTTAACTTCAATGCAAAACAGACAATAAACTATATTTTATAATTTTAATAAAAAGTACTCATTCCCTCCGCTTCCCTCTAAGGATAAATGTTTCAGTAGAGCAATGTCTGCCTAAGGCCTAGTCAGCAATGTATCCAAAGTAAGGGACATGTTTGCCAACTACCAGGTAGAAAACTCGTGGCACCTGCTTTCGAGTAGAATGTTTTCTGTCACCATTTGGCTCTGAATATCAACTAGCACAACAATATGTCTAAGCATCCATCAGCTATACTGTGAGAAATAGTGAAAGGAATATTTGGTGTTTCAGCCTCCTGGCCCTGTCCAGAGCAGTCTGGCCGCTTCCTTAGCTGCAACCAAAGGAAAGGGCGGGCCTTCTGACACATACTCATTAGACAATCAAATACCGCCTACTATTTCAATACTCAAACTGACGGTCAGTTTTGAATGGCAACCTCCCAGGAATGAAAAGTGAACAATTTCGAAAAAAAAGAAAAGTTCCACTGGTTGTTATAACTACTGCTTGCCTATGCAGATTATTTATCTGTGACTTTATATGATTTTTTTTTCGAAATATTCCAGCGTGCAGAGGTAAAAGTATTCACTAGAAATACACATTTCTTGATGCAATTAATAGCAGCATCAGTACCTAAGTTAGACACGTTTGTCACTTAGCTGGAAAACTTTGCAATATGTAATCGCTTACAAAATAGAAGATTTTGCCAGAAAGCATAAACCCTGGGACATCAGAATCAACAACTCTTGTGAAGAGGGAGTATTCACGAAATCTTGTCTTGAAGAAATGTGCTAATTACCTGGTACTAGAGTCGGGTGACCTTCCTTCAAAGGACTGTTACCTGGAAGTAAGTGCTGTTGCATTATAATAGTACTATCAAATGACTCATAGCTCACAAGGCAGCTATTTATATGAGTAGTCGGAAGAGCTACTTAAACTCTCATAACTGTACTAAAACTGTTAATCAAAAATATATCCATTATGGAAATGTTATCAGGGTCTGAAGTTGGCAGAGATCTAACTCATTCTGGACAAGCTAGGACTATATGCCCTCATAACATGATTCTGAGGGGACTATTTACTAAGATTTAATGCTGTGTTTGCATCACAAAAGTGACGCAAAACGATGCAAAATCTTTTTTCACTTATTTACTTTCCAGCGTAAAACCTGGTTTATGCTGGAAAATAACTTGAACGTAATGCGCTGCATACCAAGGGTGGAGCATGGGTGTTCCCATGCAACCACGCAAGGTTTCTGACGCTAAGCCCAATTTACTTAAAAAATTAGACAAGATTTAACATCAAAAAAATAGTGCCCATTTCAAATAGGCGCTATGAAGAAGAAATGCTTTAATTTCTCCTTTCTTTTCCAACTTTGGGGCATAGTTACGAGAAAATGTCAGAGCTCGGAGCTGCGCCAAATTCGGCAATGCCGCGCTCCAACCGTTCCAAAATGCAGGTATGCGCCGTATTCACATGGATACGGTGCACCCCTGTGTTTTCCCTAGCGCTGGCGCTTAATTTAGCTGCCTAACGCCAACGCAGGCACCCTTGTACCATAGTGCAAGGGTGCCTGTGTTGCAGGGAATGGTTTTTATGTGCAGGAAGGTGTCACTGATGGCGATGTATTACTTCTATGTGTACTACAGAATGCAGCACATATAGAAGTAGCAAATCGTCATTATTTAATGATTGTTTATGTCCAGGAAGGGATACCTTCCTGCACATAAACAATCATTAATGGCATTTTGCTCTTTCGATGTGTGCTGCAAAATGCAGGAAAAAGCAAAAACAAGGAGAAATAAAAGTATTTCTCCTCGTTTCGCCGTTCTAACGCCTGCTCTTGCATGGCGTTAGTTTTGGGCGCTGCCTCAGGTTTACACCCCCTTGAAAATCTGGGTCAGCGTCAAAAGCAATGGGTGTTGCGTTGGAACGCCCACAGCAACACCCATTGCATGCCTCTTTCACGGTAAGTGATGCGTGTAAAGGGGCCTTATTTACAAGTCGGCGTTAAGCCACAAAAAGCGGCTTAACGCTGCCTTGTAAATATGGAGAAGGGCATATTGTCACCAGAATGTCACTAAAAGTGACTTTCTGGTGGCGATATCCCCTTGTGAATATGCCCCTTTGTATGTGTGCTGCACTGTACAGCACACATACAAAGTGGGAAAAGGTTTCAAGTTAGTCTAAGCATGGTATTTTGTACTGGAAGAGTTCCCTTCCCACACAAAACCTATGCTAGACTCACGGAGACACCCTTGCAGAATGGTGCAAAGGTGTGTCCATGGCACACTGAAACATTTTTCTGAGCCAGCGTTAGGGAGAGGGGTGGAGAGTGCCATATTTCTGTAAATATGGTGATCTACTGTTCTCGCCTTTTGCGGCCGCTGCACTGCGCTCCGTGAGAATCTAGTAAATCTGTTCCTGAGTTCTTGTAGTAGTCTGCGCCTCCTGATATTTTGTGTTAATTCATGCCATGGGGAAGGCATGGCCCGTGGCTGTAGGTCCAGCTTTGCATATAACTTCCACAATGTAGGAGTTGTAACCAATGTACAATGCCGCACAGTTTATTTGTAGATACTGCTCAAAGTCCTGAGATAATCTCAGTAATTACTACAACATACTAGCACTCATTTAAAAACACATTCTAAACCTTCACACCTGGCTGTGCGGCATTGCTATGCTGGTTACAAACCCTATGGTGGGTGTTAGATACTAATAACATCTCTGACAACCTTTGCTTTGCATTCAAAGAAGACAAACAAACGTGCTGGCCAAATGATAAAAAACATCCCAAAAAAGTTACCGGTAGGTACTCTAAAAATTTCTCTTCTAATGATCCTTCAAATGTTGTCATTTTGCCTGATAAAATTCTTGACATTTAAGACCCCACCTCATGACCCAGGGGTTCATGCCACAGTTAAAAGTGCACCTTCAAAATAATTTGCTTACCAACAATGAAGAGTTACCTATTCATAGTCCCTTTCAAAACAAAGACACGTGGTTGGATGATAAAGCACAGTGTGTGCTGGTATTAAATTATTCACTTCTGTCAATTTATATTGTAAGTCCAAATGTCTTATTAATTGGTCCAGATTGGAAGAGCACTGATTCAGCACATCAAAGGTAGTCAACTTTGGGTTACACTCTATGCTAGATGCAGGATATAATGCCATTCATATGCAGGGCCACTGAAATTATGCGATTTTCCCCATATTTTTGGATTTCCCGCATTTGACACATAATCCATCATCTGCAGCATAACCTAGAGATTTCAGCCAAAGAATTTCCAGCTCAAACGGATTAAAAGTAACAAAATAAACACCACAACGCTTGCTACCATCCAATGGAATGCCCTTCGAAGAGTTTGACTAGTCACCTTGCTTATTTCTGTATTTGGGTATCAAATCAGTCACTGATGGGATCGATCAAGATAAATGCTCAGTGTCTTATGCCACACTAGACGATGCCATTGAGTTGCTGAGGGTAAAAGAAAAGGGCACCCTGTTGGCCAAAGCGGACAGAGAATCTGAGTTACACCTCTTTCCAGTCCACCCTGATAGCTATCACTTACTGGGCTTACTATTATGACAAATGCCTGCCCACGGGTTGCACCATGTCCTGCGCATATTTTGAAACGTTTAGCAGTTTTCTGGAATTGGAGCTGGGGACAAGGTACCCGACTGGGGGGGCACCTGCATTATTTGTATGAGTTCCTGTTCATCCATGAACCGGGCATGTCATGATGCCAGGAACTACTGGCGCACTTCATCGACTTGGCTGAGGAGCTAGGGGTTCCTCTAGCACATGACAAGACAGAGGGCCCTCTTTTCTCTATGAGAGTATCAAGATGGATCCACGTTTATGCAGCCTTGTTTATGTTTTCTTTTCCCAAAGTTTGGTATTAAAGAATTAACACAGTATGGAAAGCAATTGCTTGTTGTTACAAGGGAAGGTTGAATATGAATGGTGAGGCTACGTGTCACTGCACACGTTCTACCGGCATTACGGAATTGCTTTTAACCCTTAATTTTTAACTCTGCTAATCTTTTAATTGCGCACTGTCACCTACTTTCTACCTTTTTACCGCTCCGGTCCACCGCGGCTGTATATGCCGTTTGTGTGGAGGGCGGTCAGTTGTTTGATTGTTTACTGCTGGGCTGACGTATTTCCGGGGGCGGTGGGGGCGGCACCACTTGGGCACTTCTGTATTTAGGCATGCCGGGAACGCGGACGCGCAGCACATGAATGGTGAGGCTGCGTGTCACTGCACACGTTCTACCGGCATTACGGAATTGCTTTTAACCCTTAATTTTTAACTCTGCTAATCTTTTAATTGCGCACTGTCACCTACTTTCTACCTTTTTACCGCTCCGGTCCACCGCGGCTGTATATGCCGTTTGTGTGGAGGGTGGTCAGTTGTTTGATTATTTACTGCTGGGCTGACGTATTTCCGGGGGCGGTGGTGGCAGCACCACTTGGGCACTTCTGTATTTAGGCATGCCAGGAACGCGGACGCGCAGCACATGAATGGTGAGGCTGCGTGTCACTGCACACGTTCTACCGGCATTACGGAATTGCTTTTAACCCTTAATTTTTAACTCTGTTAATCTTTTAATTGCGCACTGTCACCTACTTTCTACCTTTTTACCGCTCCGGTCCACCGCGGCTGTATATGCCGTTTGTGTGGAGGGCGGTCAGTTGTTTGATTGTTTACTGCTGGGCTGACGTATTTCCGGGGGCGGTGGGGGCAGCACCACTTGGGCACTTCTGTATTTAGGCATGCCGGGAACGCAAACGCGCAGCGGACGCGCGAAGCGGGCGCGCCTTAGGCGCACCGAAGGTGCGCCTAAGGCAAGCCCGTCTGCGCCCGTCCATGCCTGGACGCCAGACATGCTGCTGGTTCGGATAACGGTAAACTTGCCTACTCTGGCGATGAGCTTCTGCCATTAGAGAGGCAGTGATCCCTTGCAGTTCCTCTCCATGTAGCATACTGGATGGCCCGTTCTGCTGCGGGAACTGTGGTTTCAACTCCTGTGCAAGTATCCCATTACCTCCCACTTCGCTTCCTTGTGCTGGCCGACTATTAAACTATTTAGCCTTAACTGTCTTTCCCTAGCCAAGCATTTTCCTGATGTTTACGACTTGTTAATGGATGAGTCTCCCGATGTTCTCTTTCTGACGGAGACATCGTTGTCAGCTGACATGGTGGCTGAGCCAGGTCTGGCACTCCCCCCAGGCTATAGTATTGTGACTCTCAATAGAGAGGCTAGAGGGGGAGGCATTGCAGTTGTTTTCAAATCCCACTACACCTGCACTTTGGTTAAAGAATCACTGGTGGGCTGCGAATGTGCGCGCTTTGGGATCTCTTTTAATGCTAACTTCACCATGTCCGGCCTACTGGTTTATCGTCCGCCAGGACCCTCGAAGGAGTTTAGGGCCGCATTAATTGGGACAGTCAGTTCTCTAGCTATGAGATTTGCCAATTTCAGCGTTATTGGCGACCTGAACCTTGAAAATCCCCATGATTCAGAAGCTGGTAATGTTTCCGCGGATCTAGCGGCTTGTCAGCTGCTCCAAATGGTTCATGGCCCTACCCATTCTGCCGGCCATTTGTTAGACCCGGTCTCCTCCAATCTTCTTCATCTCTTAGTTGCTACCCCCATTCCTATAAGCTGGTCTGACCACTTTTTGGTCCCCATGACACTCTCAGGGGTTGAACCCCCACGGAGGGCGGTCCACTACCTCTCTTTTAAACACCCCTGGCATAAATTAGACATCGATCAACTTCTTGCCATCCTTATGAGGAGCACGCCCAGTCTGTCAGATGATCCAGACACTGCATATAACACACTGTCGGATTGGCTACTCCGCCCGCTGGATGCACTTATTCCTGCAAAATGGTCTAAATGTCGCAACACTAAATCCAGTCCCTGGTATAATGACAAACTTGCCACCATGCGTAAAGCATGTAAGAGGCTGGAGCGGGCTTGGAGGCAGGATTATGGTCCTATCCGGAAGAGGTGCTATCAGGCAGCCATTAAAAAATACCATAGGGCTATTCAGTCCGAACGGGCAGCCTACTTTTCTGACAAGATTAGGAGCAGCAGGAACCCCACCAAGAGTATTTTCTCTATACTCAAAGATCTGAAATCAGCAGGTGTATCTGCAGCGCCCTCGATCACGTCGGATGAGCACTGTGAGGCTCTTGCCACCTTATTTGTCACCAAGGTGGAAATTATTTATAAAACCTTTCCTCAAGCCGCGACGTGCCCTGCCCCTATGTGTCGATCTCTATCTACTCACACGCTGGCCACATTCCCGCCGATCACCCAGGACGAGCTACGTGCTCTGTGCAGCAAAGTTAAATCGGGCTCTCCTGTTGACCCTAACAATTGATGAAACTGCTACCCGTGCTTCTTACACCACTGGGTCAGGTTATCAATATGTCTCTGTCCACTGCTATCGTTCCCAGGACCTGGAAGCAAGCTAGGGTCATTCCTCTGTTAAAAAAACCAACCCTCGATGCAGCCAAACCTGAGAACTTTTGACCTATCTCCCTCTTGCCTTGGGCCTGTAAGATCTCCGAGGCCTACATAAATTCCATCCTGACAGGCTTTTTAGAGGAGAACAACATACTGGATCCTTCTCAGAACGGCTTCCGGCCTGGCTACAGCACGGAGTCTGCCCTCTTAGCTGTGACAGAACATCTGAGGGCAGCACTGGATGTGGGGAACACTTCGGCACTGATCCTTTTGGATCTCAGTGCCGCGTTTGATACCGTTTCCCACCAGATCCTGCTGCAAAGGTTGGAGGAGGCAGGAATTGTGGGTCCTGCACTGGATTGGTTTACCTCCTTTCTTTCAGATAGGACCTTCCAGGTAATGCCCCCCCTTTCACCTCTACAGTCCATTCTATCAAACGAGGTGTGCCACAGGGCTCAGCCCTTAGCCCTACACTTTTCAATCTTTATGTGCAACCACTGGCAGCAGTGGCCAGAAGCAGAGGGCTTACAGTTGTGTCTTACGCAGATGATACACAGCTGGTTGTGGCACTCTCCGACGACTCTGTGCGGGATGCCCAAAAGTTTCAAAGCGGACTCGCCGCCGTCGCTGAGTGGATGACTGCCAACTGTCTCCAGCTCAACACCAGCAAGTCCGAGGTCTAGCTGGTAGGAAAAAATCCTGAGCTGTGGAGTGAGCGATGGTGGCCTGCTGCCCTTGGTTGTGTGCCTGTCCCTAAACAGGTGGCGAAAAACCTCGGAGTCTGGGTAGATCCGGCCCTAAGTTTTCAAGTTCAAACCAAAAAACTGGCAGGGACGTGCTTTGGCATACTGCGGGGTCTCAAACCGCTGTTAGGTTTTTTCGATCCGCCCATTAGACAGGTTATTGTCCAAGCCTCCGTCCTATCGAGACTGGATTATGCCAGCTCGCTCTACCTGGGAACCAACAAATCTGAGATTCTGAGATTGCAGAGGGTCCAGAATGCAGCGGCCAGAATTCTTCTTGGCCTTCCTAGAATTTTTTCCACCACTAATGCTATCCGTCGGCTACACTGGTTGCCGGTGGCTAGACGCGTTGAGTTCAAGGCCCTCTGCATCACTTTTAAAATTCTGAATCTCTCTTCCCCTGGCATTTTGGCCAATCTGGTGTCACCTTATCTTCCCACTCGCCAGCTCCGCTCGACTGGTCACCATTTGGTGGTTGTTCCCCGGGTAAGGAGGGAGCGGGCTGGTGGGCGTTCCGTCCGTGTTCTGGCATCTCAACTCTGGAATTCTCTGCCTCTTTCCATCCGCAGCATTAACAACTACCTTGCTTTTTGTAAGGCCATCAAGACCCATCTTTTCCCTTCCCCGTAGGCCTTCCATTTTCAGCAGCTTCTCCTTCTGTTGCTTAGCGCCGGGACGCCCCTTCGCTGGGGCAGCTGTGCGCTCTACAAAACGTTATAACATAACATAACATGAACGTGTATTACTTTTGTTATACCTGAACGACTTGTTATATTATGGATCATTCAAAGCACAGATGTACTTCACAAATCATGATGGGTTGTTATTGACAGAAATAAAAATCATATTTCTAGTATTCTTTTGCATCTATAATACTCTATTTATGTTTTACCTCCAGGAAGCCTCAAATCTTCAACCTCCAAAAGAGGGTCAGAAATACAGAAACAAAATTGTTACAAGGTATATTATACGTCATATATGACGTTACAACGCATACCATTACAACGCATAGTTTTATATAGCAGTTTTTACAATGCAACTACCATTACATCTCATGATTTTACAACGCATACCATTACAACGCATGTTTATAGAGATACATTAAAGCTACTATTACAACGCATTCCAATACAATGTATACTAATACTACGCATACTATTACAACGCATAATATTTTTTCTTCATTTTTTTACTTAATTTCATTTGGTTTTTTTTGTATAACCATCCCCTGGTACGGGATGCAAGGGAAATAGGGGTTTTGGGTGGGGGAGATAACTAATACCCTGGTATTAATTTTAATACTCGCGTACTTTTTAAAGTACCTATCCATTAAAATACCTGAGTATTAATATTAAATTGTAAACTAATGTTCTAACAGACGGGGAAACAAAAACACTGAAATTCCACATTATTCAATAAATGCACACTACAATGAAGGATAAAAAGAGATTATTCAAACAACCCTTTTGAATCACATAAAACAGCAGTCCTTGTACTATTTTTATTACAGCCCCTGATCCCGCAACCACTCAAAATGGCTGACATTCCGAGAATAAACGTTTAAAAGAACATTTTGAGACAGTACAAAATAAATATACGTTCTGTCAGGTTCTGAATCAAGCAAAAAAACTGTTTCCAAAACAGATTTTATTTTAAATTGTCGTTTACCCCTCAAACAAACCTATAAAAGAAGCCGTCCACCATTTTGTGGTCAGTGGTAAACTGACTTCTACGGTGAGCACACGCAGAAGAAGTACCAAGAGAAATTTTCGTGTTTCAGAAGTTGAACACTGTCATCTACAGACAGAAGTAAGTGTACGTTTAAAGTAAAACAGCATCACAATAATAACACCTAAATCACAAGTACTTACAAAATTATTTTTAACTTATTTACGGCATTTTCTGAAATTGTAAAGCTGAAAGCAAATTAAAGCAAATATTATCAAGCTAATCTTTCAAGTCAAAAGTAAGTGAATAAAAGATCAAAATGTTAAAAACAATTAAAAATCCCATTAGCCAAAAATAAAAATGTATAATATTATACTTTTGATATTAACAGATATTGAACAAAAATCAACATCAATAACCTAGCAGGAAGAAACAAACCTTTAAATAATCAAATGTAAGTAAAATGTTAACAATATTCTCAACGTTGAAAAAAAAAACCTTTATTAACAACACAAAAAAAACATTAGCAGACACAGATCAAAGATATGTTATAATTATTACTATCTTAACTGCGTAATCACTTTGCCACAAGGAACAGGGTCAGAGAAAGTGTTGGATGGTGGTGGGGGCAAATTTACTATTCCAACTCTGACAGGTGTTTGCCTCAGGGAAGGTGCTGGATGGTGGTAGGGGCAAATTTACTATTCCAACTCCGACCGGCGTTTGCCTCAGGGAAGGTGTTGGATGGTGGTGGGGGCAAATTTACTATTCCTACTCCGAGCGGCGCTTGCCTCAGGGAAAGTGCTGGATGTTGGTGGGGGCACATGTACTATTCCTACTCCATCCAGTGCTTGCCTCAGGGAAGGTGTTGGATGGTGGTGGGGTCAAATTTTACTATTCCTACTCCGAGCAGTGATTGCCTCAGGGAAGGTGCTGGATGGTGGTGGGGGTAAATTTACTATTCCTACTCCGAGCGGTGCTTGCCTCAGGGAAGGTGCTGGATGTTGGTGGGGGCACATTTACTATTCCTACTCCATCCGGTTCTTGCCTCAGGGAAGGAGTTGGATGGTGGTGGGGGCAAAATAAATATTCCTACTCCGAGCGGTGTTTGCCTCAGGGAAAGTGTTGGATGGTGGTGGAGGCAAAATAAATATTCCTACTCCGAGCGGTGTTTGCCTCAGGGAAAGCGTTGGATGGTGGTGGAGGCAAATTGTTAGTACTTAAAACCAACAATTATAATTTTAGACTGTTATATTCACATTGTCATTTCTCTTATTTGTAAAGCATACAATCAAACTTTTTTTTTTAATTTAACCTTCTCCACAGATTTAAGCAAATACACCAACAACAGTAAAGGACACACCCTCAAGCAAAGATTAATAAAAGGCCATCACCACAGAAGAAAACAAACAATACAAGGTAAAAAGGTTCCAAAACTCTTTTTTTTTTAAAATTTTGCAGGTTTCAAGTGCACAACCATTTTTTCGGGTATATGTATCTTTGCATAAAAAAGTTGAACCACACAAACAAAAGCAAAATGACTTTTTATCAACTAATTAAGCACTAATCTCTTTCTTTGCAGGCTAATAGGAAAACTTAAAATATCCAAACAAAATACTAATAACATTTCATAACTTTTTTCAGAACCAAACAAATCAAAAGTACAAAACAGATCAAAGTGAGAAACTGCCTGAAAAATCCAAAATCAACCACCATCTACAACAGGACTTTCTAACAAGACAACAGAAGAACCTTCAAAAGGTAACCTTTAAAATTCTCTCAAGTGTATACAAACTTAACCATTTTTCAATTTAAGGTATAGAAGCAGAAACAATTTCCAAACCAACATTATCAAGCCAATGCTATGAAATCCGGGTACAATTTATTTATTTATTTGTATAGCGCCTGAGTCGACCCCCGAAGGGGTATCTCTGCGCTTTGGACGGGTGGCAAGAAGTCAGGCTATACTACAACATCAGAGACAGAAAAGAGTGGTTTTAAGCTGCTTTCTAAATTGTAGGTGGTCGGGACATTGTCTTAGATGCGAAGGAAGTTTGTTCCAGTATAAAGGACCGAGGTGGGAAAGAGCCTTCCCACCCAATCTGGCTTTCCTGACTCGAGGAACCACGAGAAGAGACTTAGATCCCGAGCGGAGGGACCTAGAAGGCAGATAAGGTGTAAATTTCTCGGAAAGATAGGCGGGGCCAAGGTTAAATAAAGCCTTATGGATGGTACAGCAGACTTTGAACTTAACCCGTTCGCATATTGGAAGCCAGTGAAGCTGGCAAAGAAGAGGGCGGGAGGCAGTCCTGGGAGGGGCATTGAGGACCAATCGTGCCACAGTGTTCTGGACTACTTGCAGTCTGCTAAGCGAGGACTCATTAGCAGAAATCAACAAGCGATTGCAGTAGTCCAGACGGCTTAATATAAGTGCCTGAGTCAAGGTCTTCCGGGTTGAATCGGGAAGCAAAGGAAAGACTCGGCGTAGTAAGCCCAATATGTGAAAACAGGCGCCAGCTGTCTGAGCAGCATGCTCCTTCAGAGTAAGGGCCTGATCCAGATGAATGCCTAAGTCCTTAACCAGGGATTTTGGATCAGGGGGAACACCAAGATCAGCCGGCCACCAATCCAGAGTACATAGTAGGGGAGCCTCCCCGAAGAGCAAAATCTCCGTCTTCCCAACATTACATTGGAGGAAGTTACTCTTCATCCAGTTAGAGATAGCTCTCATACCAGAGGAGAAGGTCGCCTGTACTGTTGGAGTAAATTTGTCAAATGGGAAAAGCAGCTGTGTGTCGTCGGCGTAAGAAATGGGAATGAACCCACACGCCCTAAGGAGGTTGGCCAAGGGAGCTACATAGATTTTAAACAAAGTGAGGCTCAAACAAGAGCCCTGGGGCACTCCCTTGGTTAATTCCATAGGCGCCGAACGATACGGGCCAAGGATGACGGTCTGAGATCGAGAAGATAGAAAACTCGTCATCCACTGCAAAGCCGAATCTCTAAGTCCAGCCGCCTTCAATCTCCTGAGCAATAACTGGTGTGAAACCATGTCGAATGCGGCTGATAGGTCCAACAGCACCAGAATCATAGATTGGCCCCTGTCTAGGGCCATCCTGATGTTATCCGTGACTGCAAGCAGAGCTGATTCTGTGCTGTATTTGGGCCTGAAGCCTGACTGGGAGGAGTCTAAGCAACCGGCCTGTTCGACATGGTTGGAGAGATGTTTATTTACATGCTTCTCCAATAGCCTGCTCAGGAAGGGAAGGAGCGAAATAGGGCGGAGATTAGAGAAATCCGTTAGCAGAGCCTTGTTGTTCTTACAGATAGGCATGACCTGTGCTGCTTTCCATTCTGACGGGACGTGACCCTCTCTCAATGAGAGATTGAGAAGACACTGAATGGGAGGAGACAGATGGCAGGCCAAAGAGGTAGCAACTTTGGCCAGGATGGTATCTAGGGGGGAACATGATTTTACCATGCGAAGAAGTGTATCTACATCTGTCAGTGTCACAGGAGGAAAACTCTCTAGCAACCGGGAGTATGCCTGTGCTGACAGATCGGGTGACATGGAATGCCAAAGAATACAGCTGCAAAATAAAGAATGTGTAGTAACTTTTCACTTTCAGGCAGAATTTTATTTTAAAAACAACCACACTTAATATCACTAAAACAATATTTTTCTCTTTTTCTTCTTTCTACAGATAATGGCAGCAAGAAAAGAAGCAAAATACATACATTCCAGCAGGATAAACAAACTGTTGAGTCACAGTGACTACGTTTATTGTAAGGAGAGATTAACTGAGCCCAGGTGTCATTGGAGGTGTGTGCAATATTACTCATCCCATTGCACAGGCAGAGCGGTTACTCTTGGTGACACTGTTGAAAGGACCACCAAGCATAACCCCTCTGGCTCTGCAATGGAGGTGGAGGTACGAGAAAATATAAATGATATGAAAGCCTTGGCATCCACCTCCAATGAACCCTGTGGCTCAGTTTTGAGGGAGGTTTCTCAACACATTCCAACACATATAGCAAGTTGTATGCCCACAATCCCCAACCTACGCAGAATTATTCAGCATAAAAAACAGGCAAGTAACCCCCTACGTGTAACACCCCAAACTTTCTCAGATATTAACATTCCACCTGAGCTTTCTGTAACCGTTACTAATGAAACCTTTCTTTTGCATGACAACAAAAACCCTCTAAAAGAATTCTAATCTTTAGCACAACCCATAATATTGTTAAGTTGGAGAGTAGTGATATTTGGATGATGGATGGGCCTTTAAATCCACACCCCATCCATTCACCTAAATATACACTATTCACACCACATTAATCATACAGTAGTGCCCTTAGTGTACAGTTTACTCCCTGATAAACAAACCTTAACATACACTGAATTTTTGAAAGTGATAAAAGCTAAACCCATGAACAAAAGTCCTAGAAAAGTGTTAATTGACTTTGAATTACCTATGATTAACACAATTACCAAAATGTACACGGATACCCAAATTCAAGGATGGTTTTTTCACTTTTCACAGGCTTATTGGTGAAATTTCAAAAAACATCCTTAGTTGAGGATTATATATCAGACAGTAAACTACATTGAAGAAACTACCTGCACTTTGTTTTGTTCCTCCTGACAGTGCAGATGAATACTACACATCTATTACTGAATCTGACTATTTTACTGACTGCAAACAAGGACAAATTGGCACCCCTTCTAAATTACTTTGAAGACACAAGGATTGGCCAACTAAGCAGTACAGGTCGCAGGAGGAAACCACGTTTCCATGTGAAGTGGTGGAACTGCTACTCGACCTACTTAGAGGAAGGAGCAAAAACAAATAATGCCATAGAGGGATGGCACAACTCCTTCAACAAATCTATTGGTAAACTACATCCTAACTTCTATCATTTTTTGGAAATTTTTAAGAAGGAACAACGTTTCCAAGAAATGAGAATTGCGCAATCATTAACTGGTAGTCTAAACCCACAAATTTCTAAAAGAACAAAAGAAATGTCCGAGCGACTATTGGGTGCAATTCAATAATTTTCATTGATGGTGGCTTCAGACTACCTAGATAATATTGCACACATCCTACATTTCTAATCTACACTAACTCCTAAACCACCTTACTTGCCTGTCTTGCCAAAGAATACCCCTAATTCAATTGCCATTTTTCTAAAAAATGTAAAATCTAAATTAAAAGTCGGGTTTCTTACCTTCAATTGTCTTTTTTTTCAACTCTTGGACTTACGTACAATCCCACTATCCACCAAGAGTCTTGAGAAATCCTCGAATCCATAGTAAATAATCCATAATCCTTAATGTAAGCCATGACCCGAGTTAAACTAACCAACATGGACACAGTTTGGCAAAGCCATTTTGGCAGCAAAAAATTGTGTTGAAAACTGTACTGTGCTTACCTAAAAAAAAAGCATCCCCAAAAAAAATCCCCCCAAAAATACTTATAAGGCAAAAATAGCAACAAGAAATCCATCATTGCAATCCTCTCTCGATCAAATTCGGGTTAAAAGAGCCTGATAATGAATAAACGTTTTAACCAAATCGCTGGAAAAAAATTCATCAATGAATTCCTCTCACAAACAAAATCCAGCATAAGTGCCAAAAACCTTAAATCCATGTTTTAAAAATGTCCCAAAAAGTATTTCTGAAATCCAGGAAGTCTGTGTCCATGTTCCTTCCACCTATCCGTAAAACCGCGACAACGCAATAACTTCATTCTAAAAAACCCGTCGCATTAAATTTTTTTTTAAAAATATTGCTTTCATAACACTATTATTTAATAGAAAAAGTAATCCTTCTTTTTTAATTATTCTATTAAACAAAAAGTGTTAGGAATGCAATTAACCCGAAGTGGGCCTACAACTGCTACCTGTTTTGAAAAACAGTTTTAAGTTAAAACATAGAAAAATATAACAATACAAGTACCCTAGTTCTTAAAACCTCCCTCCTCTCTCCTTACAATAAACTATGCCACCATTAATCTATTTTTAATAATTAAAATTTGTCTTACCTGGACGCAGCTCTTCTATGCTTCTGATCCGGACCGCGACGATCCTCGCAATGACGAAACTTACATACAAGCGGTTTGTCATCTATTTCCGTAAAAAGGAAGAAAGGACAATTTCTCTCGTTGACTTCAATGTTAAACCATGGGAAAACCTACCAAGAAAATAAAAATTATGGGGCCGATTCCGATCTCGGCCGGTAGGGCTCCGAATCGGATTCGGATTATCCGGATCCGATTCGGAGCCCTATTTCCCGACCGATTCGTACGCGCGTCCGGGCGAGCGACTACGATGCGAAATCGCCGACCGACTCGTCCGGGCGTCCCGACCGCTCCGACCGACTCGTTCCCGGGTCTAACCGCACCGACCGACTCGCTCGGACTCGACTCGCACCGCGCAATGGAGACGTTCCCCGGCCGGGTAAGTACGATGCGTGCCGCGAGCAGTCCGACCGAGCCGCGCACTCCGGCTCGAAAGAGCAGTCGGAGCCGTACTTTGGGGGTCCGTGTCGGACCCCCCTGAATGCGTAACCACGTGAGTCGCACACAGGGGGGACCCATGGGTCCCCCCTACCTGTGCGTGTATGGCGCGAGTCGCTTCACCGCGTACACGCTGTAGGGGGCGCCCTTGTCCGCCTCGCACCCATTGAGTCAATGGGAGCCCGCGTACGCGTTGTACGACCGGCTCCCATTGACTTCAATGGGAGTCCGACCGACTCGAGTCCGATGGCATACGTGCGCATCGTACTCATTCGGTCGGGCTGCATGGGTCCGATTCGGTCGGAAATCTCTCCGGGTCCGGCTCGGTCGGAGAGATTTCCTGCCCGAATCGGAATCGGCCCCTATATGTTACAAAACAGTTTAAAATGTATGTTTATTTTTTTTAAATAATACCACTATGAATTTTTTTTTAAAAATTTTTTGATAATTTTTTAACTGTATTAGATTTATTATAAATGTAATAAAATTACCTACAATACTATTAATGTGTCAATTGATTGTTTTATAAGCTAATTTTTCCTACTTAAATTTATATTTTAAAATATTTTATATGTCTATTTTTCCAAACTCATGTTGTACATATATGCTTTTTTATTTAAAAAAATATATTTATATACTTTTAAAAGATAATTAATTTTATAAATTGAGTTTTAAATTTATGTTAATTTAATTCTGTTAGATTCTAATTATACATTGCTATCGAATCACCCCTACCCAAAAACACTCTGAGTATGTCTACATATCTTTTTTCTAAATTGTAATAATTAAAATTCATTTAACAATTTTAGAATAAAATAACTTATTAATTAATTAATAAATAATACTCAAGTATTTAAATTAATACCCGAGTATTAATACACTCCCCCACCCAAAACCCCTGTTTCCCATGCATCCCGTCCCATAGGATAGGTGCCTAAGCCTTTTTATATTAATTAAAATATAAATTATTTTTTAAATTAGCTAACAGTAAAACTAAATATCAATTAATTCTCAAGTATTTAAATTAATACCTGAGTATTAATACACTCCGCCACCCAAAACCCCTGTTTCCCATGCATCCCGTCCCATAGGATAGGTGCCCAAGCCTTTTTATATTAATGAAAATATAAATTATTTTTTAAATTAGCTAACAGTAAAATTAAATATCAATTAATTCTCAAGTATTTAAATTAATACCTGAGTACTTACCCCCACTCAAACCCCTGTTTTCCATGCATCCCATTCCAGAGGATAGGAACCGACGCCTTTTTGAAAAAAATTTAAATCAAAAATTATTTTTTTAATTTTCTAACACTAAAACTAAATATCAATACATTCACAAGTATTAAAATTAATACCTGAGTATCAATACACTCCCCCACCCAAAACCCCTATTTCACATACATCCCGTCCCAGGGACTAAGGGGCCGATTCCGATTCGGGCCGGAAATCTCTCCGACCGAGCCGGACTCGGAGAGATTTCCGACCGAATCGGACCCTAGCAGCCCGACCGAACGAGTACGATGCGCACGTATGCCATCGGACTCGAGTCGGTCGGACTCCCATTGAAGTCAATGGGAGCCGGTCGTACAACGCGTACGCGGGCTCCCATTGACACAATGGGTGCGAGGCGGACAAGGGCGCCCCTACAGCGGGTACGCGGCAAAGCGACTCGTGCCGTACACGCACAGGTAGGGGGACCCATGGGTCCCCCTGTGTGCGACTCGCGTGGCTACGCATACAGGGGGTCCGACACGGACCCCCAAAGTACGGCTCCGACTGCTCTTTCGAGCCGGGAGGCGCGGCTCGGTCGGACTGCCCGCGGCGCGCATCGTACTTACCCGGCCGGGGAACGTCTCCATTGCGCGGTGCGAGTTGAGTCCGAGCGAGTCGGTCGGTGCGGTTAGACCCGGGAACGAGTCGGTCGGAGCGGTCGGGATGCCCGGACGAGTCGGTTGGCGATTTCGCATCATACTCGCTCGCCCGGACGCGCGTACGAATCGGTCGGGAAATAGGGCTCCGAATCGGATCCGGTTAAGCCGAATCCGATTCGGAGCCCTACCGGCCGAGATCGGAATCGGCCCCTAAGTGCAAAGCACATTTAATATATTTTAAATAAATACATTTTAAAAAGTTATATATTAATTATTAATAAAATAATAACATTTTATAAATAATATTTTTTTATAAAACAATTACCAACTCGGCGATGCAGCGCGCGCAAGGTAAATTGTTTTATTTATTTATTTACTTACCTTACTCCATTCCCCCGTATATCGGAGTCCACTACCCCCCCCACCCTGCCCCTCCCCCGCCCCACCGCCCCGCAGCACTCCCTTAGCAAGCCGCCACTGAATGACACCCTCACTCAACTAACCAGATGACTCCTTACCATACCAAACACAGCAGCCAGGCTCACACTAACCTCCCACCATTCACACACTTCCAAACCTTAAAGAGATTCATTGGCTTCCTGTCCTCAAGTGAGCTGTCTTTAATCTCCTCATGCACACGTTCCTAGCCGTACACAACACTGGCCCAGCATATCTCAACAACCATCACAGATTTCAGAAACCTTCCAGACACCTCCTCTCAGCCAAACTCCTACTCGCACACATCACATGCATATGCAGCACCAGAACTGGCAGTGGTGCCTTCTCCTACCTTGCTCTGAAAGCTTGGAACGGCCTGCCCCTACATATCTGCGCCACCTAATAAATTCTTAAATTCCACAAGAAGCCTAAGACTTGGCTCTTCATCTAGTGGAGTCCATGGATTGTGCCAGACTACTCCTCCATCAGTGGCAGGATACCCTCTCAGGTGATAGAGAGCTTTACAAATACATAACATTACACAGAACTCCGCAACTAACGCACCACAAATGAACCATAGTTGTGGCCTGCTTGTCAGCTTCATCCTCCATCAGAACATGGCAGTCGTTCCATTCGCCATACATAAAGTGCATGACAGTCACAGCACTGCACATGATAGTGGACGGGACATGCATTTGTGTGATTGAAACTTCCGGAATCAGGAGGAATCCACAAAATTCTTACCAGCAGTGATAACCCCTTGTCCCACTTAAAACACTGCACCACTGGGTGGGACTAGTGCCTGCAATAGGAACACATCAAAGATGTAGTTTCAATCACAGAAATGCAAGGAACATGCTTGAGTTTAGGCATCATTTGAGGTTTGCAGGGCATTGTGGGTAAGAAAACATCATGGGATCCACACAAGGCACACCTTGGAATACACTGGGGGGCCGATTCCGATTCGGGCCGGAAAACGTACCGACCGACTCGGTACGGGAATTTAGTCCGACCGACACGTACCGGCGCCGTCCGACCCGGGTAGTACAATGAAATGCATGGGAAACACGACCGACTCGTATGGAACTCAAGGCGAACGACCGACCCGGACGGAAACAAGCTATTCGGCCGGGAAAACACGCGAATCGAACCGACCGACACGCACCAGGAAATAACCCGAACGAAACGTACCCGCGAACTTCGACCCGCGCAGTACGATGCAATGGGTGCAAATTCAGACTGATTCGCACGGAGCCCAAGCTGTACCACCGACACGCATACAAAAGCCAGCCGGACAAACACAATACTCCGCGACCGACGCGTACGCCGCATATGAAACTGAGCTGAAACACAGCGGGAACGACTCGGAGAGGCGCGCACGAGACAACTGCAACGTCCTACTCGGTCAGAAGAACGACTCCTACATGCACAATAATCACAAATGAAAAAATACAAAAAAAAGGGCCAAACAAGCAATGACAAAGCCAATAAATACAGGGGGTGAAAAAAATGGAACAAGGACACACCCCCAACTCCACCTACATAAAGGCCACAAATCCCTACCATGATCCTTTGCAAATTCCACTGACCTGCCAGCAGAGAACACCATCACACAGCAAACACAGACACACACACAGCCCATCCAACACAAAAGCCACACACCAGTAGCACCTCAACAAATAGCACCCTCACACACACCCAGCAAAACCTACACTCACAATCCCTCACTTGCACACACACACACACATCAATCACCACCACCACCCATCACCATGCCCCTAAAGAAGAATCCAAAGTTCCTAGATAGTGAATTGGAAGTCATGGTAGACGAGATCCTGAGGGTAGAGCCACAGTTGTTTGGCACATTGGTCCAACAGACCCCCATGTCGCAGAAAACCAAGATGTGGGCGAGGATCGTCGACAGGGTGAATGCACAATCACCATGTTTGCGCACAAAGGAAGACATCCAGAACAGGTGGTTTGATGTGCGCAGGAGGGTCAGGGACCTACTGAAGAAGGATTACCTCCTGAGCCAGCACACCGGCAGTGGCCCTCCTGCCAAACCAGTATACCTCAGGCCCTGGGAGGAGAAGGTGCGGTCCATCCTACCACCAGTGAGCGTATATGGACTAACAAACATCCCAGAGCCTGGTGAGTACACAACTAATATACACAATATTGTGTGCCAATACACACACATCACTGTCAAGGGGACAGTCAAACCATGCACCCCTAGTAAATCAACAGCAACCAAAAGATAATCATCCCAAGAAGTGTATGTTAGTCAGATAAACACAATACATGCCATGTCATAGTGATATGTAACTGTGTCATGACATGTACAAATCCAATACTAAATTGAGCTAGCCAGTGGCACAAATCTAACCAACAAACACTGTCAGATATTTAGCCACCACTAGAACACCACCTCACAGAAAGGAAAGAATCCTGTGTATGCTAGTGAAGTCAGTGTAACCAAGAGCATGATGGGACTCGTAGTAACAGATAATGGGCAGCCTCACATTTGGACCATCAACGCCACTCTGAACCATGCTCACATCACAGGGAGTGGATAAGGACTGACAAGATGGCTGAAACTGGGTACTGCTGTGGGGTGCAGAAGGCCCTGCTGGGAACTGTGCAACAACCAACAGCAGGACACCACTGACTGACATCCTGAAAGACAACTTGCACTCCCTGCAATGCAAGCACGTTGCATGGTGGGATATCTGGCTGGGTGGGAAGGAGGACTCACAGCACTGACCATAGTTACAAGCAGCTCACCTCACACACACCCTCAACACAAACTCCACATAACCCACCTGGGAGAATGCAATGCCTCACATACCAAATGAAGATCCCACAAAGAACCACCACCCTGGGTAATGCTGTGTGAAGCACAGGGACACTCTTGGGACTTGTAGCCAAACAAACGCAAGGACAACACTGTCAGCCTTCCTGTCAGCACAGGCACACTACCCCACAGGGAAGCAGAGTCAAAAGGAAGGAAGTACGGGCATGCTGGGAAGGGGGGTGTAGGCAATAGCATGATGGGAGTTGTAGTCACAGATACTGCTCACCCTCACAATTGGCCCATCAACACCACTCTGAACCATGCTCACATCACAGGGAGTGGATAAGGACTGACAAGATGGCTGAAACTGGGTACTGCTGTGGGGTGCAGAAGGCCCTGCTGGGAACTGTGCAACAACCAACAGCAGGACACCACTGACTGACATCCTGAAAGACAACTTGCACTCCCTGCAATGCAAGCACGTTGCATGGTGGGATATCTGGCTGGGTGGGAAGGAGGACTCACAGCACTGACCATAGTTACAAGCAGCTCACCTCACACACACCCTCAACACAAACTCCACATAACCCACCTGGGAGAATGCAATGCCTCACATACCAAATGAAGATCCCACAAAGAACCACCACCCTGGGTAATGCTGTGTGAAGCACAGGGACACTCTTGGGACTTGTAGCCAAACAAACGCAAGGACAACACTGTCAGCCTTCCTGTCAGCACAGGCACACTACCCCACAGGGAAGCAGAGTCAAAAGGAAGGAAGTACGGGCATGCTGGGAAGGGGGTGTAGGCAATAGCATGATGGGAGTTGTAGTCACAGATACTGCTCACCCTCACAATTGGCCCATCAACACCACTCTGAACCATGCCCACATCACAGGGAGTGGATAAGGACTGACAAGATGGCTGACACTGGGTACTGCTGTGGGGTGCACAAGGCCCTGCTGGGAACTGTGCAACAACCAACAGCAAGACACCACTGAATGACATCCTGAGAGTCAACCTGAACCCACTGCAAGGGTGGCATGCGTCATGGTGGGATAACTGGGCTAGGTGGAGAAGGATGGCCGGATGTCCACCAAATACAACCAATGCTGGCCATGCACACACCTCAACATTCACATTGAAATGCCCCAGGTATGCATGACAATGTGCTACACCAATATCAACCTCTTACTGTGACAACTTAGTACAATGCAATGTACATGCCCGCATCCAGAGGTACAGTCACAACTGTCAGGTGTGTGAACCATTGATGCCTGTAGAAACATAACATACAATGTGTGTCTCTTCCAAATACAGGTGATGATGATGGGGACACAGCAGCAGGCGAGGAGGAGTCCCTGTCCCAGGCTCCGGGGGACAAAGAGCTCACTGGTGTGGAACAGCCTCTGCCCTCCTCGGATGGCGAAGACCTACCTGGCACCTCCGGTGTGAGTCATCATGCAGCACCAGCTGGAACAACATCTGCACCCCCTGCACCCACCCCTCCAACAACTGCCAACACACAGACCACCCCCGCCGACACGGACAGACCAAGGACCACCGATGACAACAGCATAGGGCCCCAGGCCCACCGTGGAGCAACGGACGACAACACCACTAACAACCCCCAAGGGGGCCTCGGGTCACCTGTGTGTGCCATCGCAGGTCCTGCACGTGTTGCCAGGGGTGGTGGGAGGGGTGGTAGACATAGGTCACTGCTTGCAGAGGGGTCTGGACTGCATGATGACCCACAACTGGCACGCATCGCTGATGCGTACCAGGATAGCACCGGAGAGGTCAGACAGGTAGTGGGGATCCTCAAGGACATACAACAGCAGCAGGCTGCCCATCATGCCCGCTTGGACTCCCACATGTCCCGTGTGGAGACACACATGTCTGGCATGGAGTCCAAGTGGGACACATTGCAAGAACTCACAGCGGTGCATAGGGACATATTGACATGCCTCCGCCAGATGAGCACCAACATGGCCACACCTCCCTGTGTGCCCACAACATCTTGTGCTGCAACAACTGACACCGCCACAGGGAGGGAGGAGGACTCTGGTGGAGACTCCCCTGCACCGCAGCAGCCTGCACGTGAGGGTCCCCCCCCAAAGAAGAGGGGTCGTCCGAGGAAGGAAAACTGAGAGGTTGATGGCCACGTACATCCCCCAGGAAGCCAACACCTGTTCCAGAAATTCTCCTTTGTGTGCAAACGTTTCACCCTGTCGAATGCAACACTACTCTCCCACATGACATGGGGAGTTCAAGTTGGACTAATGTATCATATGACTGTGGACTTCACTCAGGACATTTCTGCTACCAAGACTTCCAACTCATCTGGGAACTTTGGATCACAATCCCAATGTACAGCACCCACCATCCTGTGCACTATACACACACACACATTTCTGTAAATAAAATCACTAGTACACCATACTTGCCTCTGTTGTTTTTCAAATGTGGATACTGTTATGGTGATGATGATCTGCTAAATTACACTGTGTATGCTAACTGCCACAGCAAGTACAACACCGTCGTGTGAGTCATGGTGACGTGACACATATGAGGGAGACACACCACTAGGGCTACACAACACAGAGACACCAGGGCCATCGGACTCATCGCCCACAGTGATGTTGCCAGGAAATACAGTGGAATGCACAGACACCACACCTATTCAGAGTCTGTGGCAACTAGCCCACAGGTGCAGTAAGCAAATGTCAGTCAGATGTGTGACCACAGACAACGCACATCCCAAAGTGAAGCACAGGTTCATTACACATTTGCAACATGTTGTTTCCACTACAAATGCAAGGTTTACCCACGTGGCAGTGGCCACACAGTCAACAAGTGCAGAAGATATGAAGTCCAGGGGTGTGTGGCACATCACTTGTAGGCAAACTACTGCTGCCACCCTGAAAGCTGAATCATGGTGTCGGGGGATCCAAGTTGACCAAAGTACTCAGTAAGCACCCTGTGAAGGACAGACATGACACACAGTTAAAACCACTGAAGAACAGGACAGAACTGCAATACTCATGCCCAATACATGTCACAAGACAACTACACAAAACCAAGTTAGCATGTCAAAACTGTTGGGGAGTACAGACTACCTGTAAGGACACATTGCTGCACGCATCCAGTCAAGTAGCACATGGCCACACTCAAACAGCACCAGAGCACCACCCACACATATCATGCAAACTCAGATCATTCACATTACATCTCCCTGGATACTCACATTCAGCTGAAGAAGTTGGTGATGAGCTGTGTGCGGACATCACCATCATCATCATCATCATCACTGGCATCGTGGTCCAGGCCAGGATCCTCCACAGGTGGCGGACGTTGGTCATCGTCATCCAGGATGAGAGGCAACTCCTTCCGCACTGCCAGGTTGTGTAGCATGCAGCAGACAATGACAATCTTGCACACCTTTGCTGGGTCTTGTCCAGGCAGCGGAAGCGGCTCATCAGGAGACCAAAGGTCCGCTCAATCACTCTCCTGGTCCGACCATGTGCCTCATTGTAGCGCATCTGGGCTGGTGTCACAGGGTTCCTGAGGGGTGTCAGCAACCACGGCATGTTGGGGTATCCGGAGTCACCTACGGACAGACAAGTGCACATTAGCTGAGTTGGAAAAGTGGGTGGAATACTACAGATCAGGACACACACAATAGTACAAAGTCAGTACACACCGACAAGCCAGGCACGCTGGTTCTGCATCTGTGCCATCATCCTCGGGATGCGACTACTCCTCATCACGTAGGCATCGTGTGCTGAACCAGGGAAACAGGCACACACATGTGTGATACTCATATCTGCAAGACATACCACCAGAGCATTGATCGAATGGTAATGTTTACGGTTCCGGTATGCCTGCTCATGTGCCTGTGGTGGTATCAAAGCCACATGTGTCCCATCAATGGAGCCAATGACATGTGGCATCCTCCCCAGGGCATAGAAGTCACTCTTGACGTCAGTGAGTTGTTGACGTGTAGGGAAATAGATGTACTGGTTCAGGCATCTCAACATTGCCTCCAAAACATCGTGTAGTACACGGCTGAACATAGTCTGTGACATCCCACCGGCAGTCGCCACAGTGTGTTGAAAGGTACCGGTGGCAAAGAAGTGTAGGGCTGCCATTACCTTCACCTTGGGGGTCAGCGCCGTAGGGTACGACCGGCCAGGTTGCAAATGTGGTGCCAAGCGCACTGCCAAATACTCAATCAGCTGCCTGGTGAAGCGGTACCGTCGGATGCTGTCACGTTCCACCATCGTTGCCAGGTCAGGGAATGTTCTATGGACAGCTGGAGCCCTGCAGTGCATAGGTTGAAGAAAGAAAGATTGTCAGTCACCCCACATATGTGCCATTCACCATACTCAATTTCACATGATACATCATTACGAGACACAAGTACTTGATGTGTGTGCCATTCTGTTCGGACATAACTCGCACCTACATGCCCATCATCTAACTTCTCAGTACAACATGTGTGCACAACTGGTACCAGGTTGTTCTATGGGAAACCATTAGGCTGTGTCACAGTACCCATTTACTGCTGTCACGTTCCACACACACACCACAGTGACATGTCTGGACAGATGCGCCACAGGCATCACAGCTCATTGACAGGTAGATTCCCAGTGACCCTGTCTTGCCACATGGACACTGGCATGACATGGCGTATCATGTACACGTACAGAAAAACAAACATGACTCCCACAGGTAGTGGCCCCTGTCGCCTCCGCAGGACAGACATGGACGCCAGTGACGCACAACATCAAAGTCCATGCACAAACAACGTTGATGTGGAGACTGTCTCCCATCGTGCACATGGAATCAGAGACATCGGAAACACAACATGCACACAGACTGTGGAGGGACATCACTATTGTGGCAATGGGTCATCCTGTGACGTACATGCCTTCCCCCATGGGACCCTGGGGGTATGTGACATGTCACACACATACACAACCTGGAAATGTGACCATGCCACATGCTCCGAAATGAACTGTTGCACATCACAGTGGTCATGTGCACAACACACAAAGGACCCTGTCCCCATGAACACATGCACAGCCTGGGTGTGGCTGCCCACAAGTGCCACCACAGAAACCACATTTTAACCCCATACACAGAAACGGTAATGCAGCCTTACATGCCTTAGGAAACAGTGTGGAATGGGTGTGGTGTTGTAGGTGTGCCCCATGTTCTCTGGCAGGTGTATGTGGCTGGCATACGTTCACCAGTGACAAGCATGGTGACATATGCGACTGACCCGTACAGGTATGCGTTGTACAGCAATGGACCGATCGGTGTGCCCGGCCGGCCCATTGCATCTGTTGTGAGCGGGTATGCGTTGTAGCCCGAAATACGCATTGTACAGCAATGGACCGATTGGTGTGCACGGCCGGCCCATTGCATCTGTTGTGAGTGGGTACGCATTGTACAGCAATGGACCGATCGGTTTGCACGGCCGGCCCATTGCATCTGTTGTGAGCGGGTACGCGTTGTACAGCAATGGACCGATCGGTGTGCCCAGCCGGCCCATTGCATCTGTTGTGAGCGGGTACGCGTTGTATCCCGAAATACGCGTTGTACAGCAATGGACCGATCGGTGTGCACGGCCGGCCCATTGCATCTGTTGTGAGCGGGTATGCGTTGTATCCCGAAATACGCATTGTACAGCAATGGCCCGATCGGTGTGCCCGGCAGGCCCATTGCATCTGTTGTGAGCGGGTACGCGTTGTACAGCAATGGACCGATCGGTGTGCCCGGCCGGCCCATTGCATCTGTTGTGAGCGGGTACGCGTTGTACAGCAATGGACCGATCGGTGTGCACGGCCGGCCCATTGCATCTGTTGTGAGCGGGTACGCGTTGTACAGCAATGGACCGATCGGTGTGCACGGCTGGCCCATTGCATCTGTTGTGAGCGGGTACGCGTTGTACAGCAATGGACCGATCGGTGTGCCCGGCCGGCCCATTGCATCTGTTGTGAGCGGGTACGCATTGTATTCCGAAATACGCGTTGTACAGCAATGGACAGATCGGTGCGCACGCATTGGCTGGGGCCTGGCATGACAACGGACGCGTTTTCGAAGTGAATGCAGTGAATTCAGTTGGCCAGCCACAACAATGTTGCAAAATCATGGGTGTCATGAAGTTGAAGATTTGAAGGATGCTGTGGACGTGTATTAGTGCTGCTATTCCATGGATTGGTCAGATTCAGAAGATGCAAACGACTTGGACCTATCACTTTGGACACATGGGACAGTATCTGCCTCTGCAGCACACATATAATGCTGGCTGTTCCCCTGAGAGCTCACTTGCCTGCACTACATGCTCCAGGACGACATCTGCCACCAACACTGCTGCTGTCTCTGCATCCTCTGGCTACTGCAATGGCACGTACTGTGGAGAGAGCCCCAGCCTTCAGCCTTGAGGAGAACCAGGCCCTGCTGGACAACCTCCTTCCACAGTACAGCAAGCTGTATGGGAAACCAGGGCAGCAGGTGAGTGTGCTGTCCACTGCCTTACTAATTGTGCATGTTGTCTGATAAGCAGGACTTACAGTATGCACACCACTGGCTAGCATGCTCACTGAGTAGTTGTCACACCCCAAAGTGTGTAGTTACATGCACTGAACAGGTACAGTGCAGTAACAGTGCTTTCCAACAAGGTTTACTTCCCATGCAATGATACCATGTAGTGACTGCTGGCAAACTGTTCATAGCCATTGTTGCACTGCCTATGTACATCATATGCCCCTGTGATTGAGACATGTATCTCCAACTGTGTGATGCATGTATATGTTGCATGTGTAGTAATGGCCTTTTCACTTTGTCATCCTCACAGGTTGATGCCCACCAGAAGCAGGAAATCTGGCTGACCATCGCCCGGGCAGTAAGATCCGTGGGGGTCTACAGGCGCAGGATCCGCAACTGCCAGAAGAGGTGGCAGGACCTTCGGGGCTGGACCCCGAGGATCGCAAGGGTCCAGCTGAAGCTGTCGCCTCCTCGCAGGAGGGGCGGACACCGGACCCTGACACCCAATATGCTCCGGATCCTGGCGGTGGTCTTCCCTGACCTGGATGGGCAGCTGAAGGGCAGACAGCAGCAAGGAGGGGGTGAGTCCATGACTGCACTGTGCACTTTGTCTGACATGCTATGTGCCCTCCTCTGGCCTGGTTAAACTTCCACAGTACATCAGTCATGTGGTCCAGGACCCATGTCCCTCATTTGTGACATGCCCACTTCTCCTCTGATACGCATATGTGTGGCCCTTACAGTCAGGAAATTGTGTCACTTGGGGACTGTGTCATTGCATTTAGCTTCGCTCAAGGTGGGGGACAGCATTTGTTCCCGTGACTATGTTGTGCGATTCATGGGTGGGTCAATTGCTTACACAATGCCTAAGTTCTGACATGTAATCTGGGTGTAACTTTGATATGTGATCCACTTGCTGATCTGAATCACCACATGTCCCTGGGGAATTTGGCACACACCCATGCTGCCGGTGGGAACAATGTTTGGGCCTCAGGAGTATGTGTATCAAGTGTGTCACACATGCTTAGCCACCTGCCTACTGTCCATGACTCATCCCTCTTACAGGTGGAGCTGGACAGTCATGCCTACTCCAGGGCATACAATACACTCTGTACTCCCACTCCCGTGTATCATCTGGCATGTTGTGATCAGTGAAATGTACCCTCAGGTTTCTGCCTCTGTCTCATTGTGCTGTGTCTTCGTTGTCAGGACTACTGGTATCTTTATCGGTTAGGGCTCAGCATGCCATCGGAGATGTGACCATGATAGACGATACTTCTGTGACTTATAGGTGTCTGATCACTTGACTGTGCACACAGGTGTATGCGACTGTGACTTTCAGGCAGCTGTTTTTCATTCACAGCACACTGTGAGGTGCTCATGTTCAGAGAGTTGTGTTTCATGTCTCCCATATGTCCGATTGGTATGACGTGGACAAATAGTAGTTCAGATGATGTGGTATTTGGGGGATGGACATGTGCACTTGTCAGTAACATAACTTGCATTCCCCATGTCCTAGAATTGTGACACAGTGCAGACTGTTGTTGGCTGGCTGCCATGGCCATGTGACAGGAGACAGTGATGTATGACTTTGCACGCATGCCTGTGTCATGGCATTAAACTTCCTAAGACTGATCCTGCAGGGGAGTGACATGTGCAACATGCACCCCATTGTGGCATTGACTATCCGGACATGGGTGCATCATGGTGTCTGGTGCTGGTATGCATCACATGCATTTCTATTTAGACTCTGGCCATCCCTTTATCCGGACACCTGCACTGACTCAGTGGCAAGAGATGTGATGTGTGCATGTTCACATACTTCACCGTGTTCCCTGCAATGTCCAACAACTGTGTAGGTGGTGCATGTGTCCACACTGGGGTCTTACCATCAGACAGGCACCAGACAGATGGGTGCAAGGGCAGGAGGGGTGTGAGTCCCATGGTTGACCATCAGACTGACAATTGGCTTCCCCGAATCTGTGTGAGGACTTTAGGCAATGTTCAACTAAGGATGCCAGGGCTTGCTCTGTGATGTGCTGTACTTACTGTGTGTGTGTGCGGTCAGTGCAGGTGACTGATGTTTGTCTGTTTCCCTAATTGTTTGCAGATACATCCACGGCCACAGGAGGGGACAGAGCCACGGACCAGGAGGTGCAGCGGAGCCAGACTGGGTCAGCATCCGACGAGTGGTCAGAGGGACCCAGTGGCACAGAGGGCGAGGGGAGCCACACCGGGAGTCCTCAGCACCATCCACCTCAGCTGAGGACCACAGCAGCTCGGAGGATGACTCCCTTGTGGAGGCGGGTCTCAGCAGCCACCAAAGGCCAGCTAGTCTGTCTGGCCCCGCCACCACCACCACCACCGCCCTCCCATTGGCTCCCATTCCTGAGGTCCGTGGAGGCTCCCGTGCTCGGGAGCGTGTCTCCTTCGTGCCAGGCACCGCACCCCCTGCCCCTGTGTCCCCTGCTGCCCTGAGTGAGGAGTCTGTGTACCTCCTTCGGCAGCTCCATGTAGGGCAGACAGCAATGCTGAGTGTCCTCCATGCACACACCACTCTGTTGACACAGCTGGTGTCATTCATGGAGGGCATCTCGACGGGTATGTCTGCCCTACAAAGGAGCAATAAGTCCATGGACTCCTCCCTGACGGCAGCCGTGTCCCTCCTCCAACAGTCCCTCACCCCTCCCACCTCTGCCCCATCCACACTTCCTGCCACCCTACCTGTCCAAAGCACATGCACACCTGCACAATCACCCAAACACACAGACACGAGCAGCACAGACACACCCAAGAGAAAGGCAAGACGTGCACACAAGCATCCTCAGGGGACTGATACCACACACACAGGGGATGGGGAACAGACACACACACAGGCATCCACAGTCACTCTGCAGTCCTCCAAATCCTCTCCCTCCAAGAACCCTTCCCTTGCCTCACCTGCTACCCCACCTACACAGCAGATCTTCCTCTGTGACCTCGGCCTCTTCCCCTCCGATCTTGCTGATCCAGCATACCGGGGGAAGAGGAAGTCCACCCACACAGAGGAGAGTGCCCTCGGCCCCGGACACCCTCCCCCAGGTGCAGGCAGACACAGGACCCCATTCGGAAGTCCCCCGGACCAGGAAGAGCAAGACCCCACCACCACCACCAGTCAGCTCCACCACCCAGTCTCTCTCCTCCATCCCCCAGGCCACCACTCCACAGGTTCCCCCACCACACCCTGCCCCAGGTTCCCCCACACACCGATACCGCATCCCCAGACTGCTTAGGCCCTCCCCCCCTGCCACTTGCTCTTCCACCCCCAACCCAGACGCTCTGCCTGTTAGTGCCACTGGTGTGGAGACCGGGTCCCCCCCCTCTGTCCTGCCCACCTCATCTGCCCACCCTTCCACTCCCTTGGAGTCATGCACTGCAGTGGAGTCCACAACCACCCCGTCTGACTCGGGCACTGCAGTGGGGACCCAGTCCACTACATCAGACCAGCCCACTGCAGTGGTTGCAGCACCCACACCAACTGACTTGTGTACCACAGTGGTGCCGGCCCCCCTGAGTCAGACACCTCCACTGCAGTTGCCGGTGACACTCCTGCACCCACCACCCCTTCACTGCCTCACTCTGCCATCCCCTGATCCTGTCCCTGCGGTGCCTGGCCTGCCCCTTGTATGCCCCTCCAAGGGGATGTCCCCTGTCCGTACCAGTGCAGGCAAGCAATGGGTGACCAGTTGTCACTTATCACCCTGTTGGGACTGTGATTTTGGACTGGCCATTGGCCTTAGTTTCTTTTGGACTTCAGAGTTTTCCTTGACATTTGCTGAATAAAGCCTCTTTTTGTTTAATTGTGGGTTTTCTTTTGATGTACATGATGTGGATGAGTAGCATCCTGCATTTGCAGTTGTAATAGTGTTCATATCAGGTAAATGAAGTGTTGCTGTGATGGACTCCATGTGGTCCATGGGATATGTGTCCTGTTGTAGTCTGGATCTATGGCATCCTTTGCTGCAGTCTGAGGGTGTAATGTTCAGCATTTGACACAGGGATGTACGTTTTGCATTTGTAAATGAACATCTTTGTCTTACACTGATGCACATCTGGTGGGCTTACCACTGTTCAATGTTCCGATTTCCCTGACTGTGTGCCCAGCTCCACTGGACATGCAGTTTTGCACATCAATGTCGAAGGACTCATCTGTGTATACAGTGCAACTTGCTTGACACGTGTTTTGGGTGTATGCAGATGACTGACGTGACACTCCCGTACCCAGGCTGATGTGAGCAGAGCCTTCTGTGTGTTGTAGTTGTTGACTCACTGACGGAGTGTTCTGCTGACATGTTTGGGTCGTGCACAGACAAGGTTTGGCACAGCGGACCTTCCACAGGAGTGGAGTGCCCTCATGGGAGTGTGTAATCCGGTGACATTGCGTGGGCCTGTGTTGTGTGTTGTGTAAGCATGTCTGTGCGTGTTCCCTTCCCTTTTTCTACACAGGCTGTGTCCCTAGGGATGTTCCTGTTTGTGATGCTTGCTGAGTTGTTCTGTGTTCATCCAGCATCTTGGACCTGGTTTCTCCGTGATGTGGATGCATGGCAAACTAATGTTCATGAGGTTGTCATCCCAGGTTGTCTTTGTTGTCAGGGCTGGGGATGTGGTCAAACGCAGATGGGACACATTCAGGATTCCCCTTGGCACTCGTTGTTTACACAAGTCATGTGATTTACAGTTTGTGGTAGCTTTCAGTGATTGTGACACGTTGTGTGTGTGACTGCTGCCACTCCTCAGGGTCAGAGCTGCAATGTTGGAAGTTGTGTACGTGTGTTCTTAGTGTGTCACCTTGGCTTCTTCGTTGGTGTGTGACTATGGCCAGGATCCCATTGATTGTGGTGGATTTCACATCATGCCCATGTACGGCGTACTGTGCTGTGTGTCAGACATTGACGAGTCTTGTTGACTGGCCATGTGTGATGGGTTTCTGCACCTTAGTTCCCACCACCACCCCTGGGATTGTCATGGGTGCATGTGCAATGTCACCAGTCCATGTGAGCTTCACTGCTGCACATTGGTGGAGATCAGGGTGTGTGGTGTTGAGTGTGTGCAAATGTGAGTTGTTGCACGGCTAGACCCCTACCTCCATATTGGCCTTGGCTGGCAGGCCGTGCTGATTGATTAGAGCTTGTGTAGGTGTGATGGTAGTTTGTTGCTCAGGACACATGGCTGTGGTTCACAGTGTGAACGACATCTACCTTTGTCATCACAGTGGGATTATCATGCAGGCTAGTGTCAGCACAATGTGGGGTCCCTGGGGGTAGTGCTGTGGTGTGTCTGTCTCTTGCTGTGTTAGTTGCTGTTCCTACAAGCTTGTGTGACATGTGTAATTTGGGCTCCCTCTCATCTAACAATGCCTGATTGCCCACATAGGGGTATCCGATCCATGAGTAACTTTTGTATGGCACTGTATACACATCTGTGTGGTTGGAATTCAGGCCTCCTCATGTGTTGTGTGGTTGCCTGGGGACACTGGCACACACCCCATCACCTGTTGTGTTTGATATGCAGTGTGAGTCTGCCTGTTTGTGTTTGTGCCTTTGCACCACTGCATTGGCATATCTTGAGTGTGCCATTGGCTGTATGTTGTTTGGTGGCTTTCCCCTGCTGTCCCTGGGACTCCTAGGTCATCAGTCAGCACAATAATCATGGTTTGTATGTCCCATTGCTGCCATGGTATGGTATTTGTTCACCTGACATCTACAGTCTCCACAGGATATCTACATTTGTGTGTCCATTGGTGCAGATATGTGGGTCAGCATTATGATGGTCACTTCTGTCATTGTGTTATTTGTGAATGTTGACAATGTGGGCCCCCATGGGTGATGTTTGTATGCACATGGCCAAAACGATGTTTCAGTGACACTGCACTGTTTGCCTCGACCAATCTATGTTGCTATGGGACACAAGCACTACTATGCCACTGATGTGTTTGTTGTTGTGTGACCAGGATTCATCCATGCAGTTTGGCTTTGGCAGCTTTTACCATGACTACACTTACCTTATGATCACTGTGGTGATGGTGCTTTAGGCCCCATTGCCACACTGTTCAAAAAGTGCATCAGCTATGGACCCCACACTTCCCTTTTGGTCACTGTGGTGATGGGGCTTTAGGCCCCATTGCCACACTGTTCAAAAAGTGCATCAGCTATGGACCCCACACTTCCCTTTTGGTCACTGTGGTGATGGGGCTTTAGGCCCCATTGCCACAATGTTCAAAAAGTGCATCAGCTATGGACCCCACACTTCCCTTTTGGTCACTGTGGTGATGGGGCTTTAGGCCCCATTGCCACACTGTTCAAAAAGTGCATCAGCTATGGACACCACACTTCCCTTTTGGTCACTGTGGTGATGGGGCTTTAGGCCCCATTGCCACACTGTTCAAAAAGTGCATCAGCTATGGACACCACACTTCCCTTTTGGTCACTGTGGTGATGGGGTGTTCGTGCCCATTGCCACAGTGGCCATGGTCGGCTTGCATTGTGGAGGCCACACACATTTATGTGTGACACATGTGATAGGGGGTCACATTGTATGTTCAATGTCATGTTCAGTCTTGTAGGCATTTGACACAGACTACACACGCTTGTCATGGTGTTGGGGGGGATGTAATTTTCTGTCATTCCTTATGTGGGAGTATGCTGGTTGTGTCATGCATTACCCGTCCTATGAGTATGGGTGGTGTTAGTAGTAGGCATCCAGGCCCCCATGAGTGGGATGGTAGGAGTGACAGGCATCCAGCCCCCATGAGTAGGGGTGGTGGTAGTGGTAGGCATCCATCCCCCCATGAGTGGGGATGGTAGTAGTGACAGGCATCCAGCCCCCCCATGTGTAGGGGTGGTGGTAGTGGTAGGCATCCAGGCCCCCCATGAGTGGGATGGTAGTAGTGACAGGCATCCAGCTCCCCCATGAGTAGGGGTGGTGGTAGTGGTAGGCATCCATCCCCCCATGAGTGGGATGATAGTAGTGACAGGCATCCATGCCCCCTGAGTAGGGGTGGTAGTAGTGGCAGGCATCCAGCCCCTAAGGGTGGGTATGGTAGTAGTGACAGGCATCCAGGCCCCCATGAGTAGGGGTGGTGGTAGTGGTAGGCATCCATCCCCCATGAGTGGGGATGGTAGTAGTGACAGGCATCCAGCCCCCTAAGGGTGGGTATGGTAGTAGTGACAGGCATCCAGGCCCCCTGAGTAGGGGTGGTGGTAGTGGCAGGCATCCATCCCCCTAAGGATGGGGATGGTAGTAGTGACAGGCATCCAGCCCTCCCTGGATAGGGGTGGTGGTAGTGGAGGCATCCATGCCCCTAAGGGTGGGTATGGTAGTAGTGACAGGCATCCAGGCCCCCTGAGTAGGGGTGGTGGTAGTGGCAGGCATCCATCCCCCTAAGGGTGGGGATGGTAGTAGTGACAGGCATCCAGGCCCCCTGAGTGGGGGTGGTGGTAGTGGTAGGCATCCATACCCCTAAGGGTGGGGATGGTAGTAGTGAAAGGCATCCAGCCCCCCCTGGATAGGGGTGGTGGTAGTGGCAGGCATCCATCCCCCTAAGGGTGGGGGTGGTGGTAGTGACAGGCATCCAGGCCCCCCTGAGTAGGGGTGGTAGTAGTGGCAGGCATCCAGCCCCTAAGGGTGGGGATGGTAGTAGTGACAGGCATCCAGGCCCCTATGATTAGGGGTGGTGGTAGTGGTAGGCATCCATCCCTCCATAAGTGGGGATGGTAGTAGTGACAGGCATCCAGCCCCCTAAGGGTGGGTATGGTAGTAGTGACAGGCATCCAGGCCCCCCTGAGTAGGGGTGGTGGTAGTGGCAGGCATCCATCCCCTAAGGATGGGGATGGTAGTAGTGACAGGCATCCAGGCCCCCTGGATAGGGGTGGTGGTAGTGGCAGGCATCCATACCCCTAAGGGTGGGTATGGTAGTAGTGACAGGCATCCATGCCCCCTGAGTACGGGTGGTGGTAGTGGCAGGCATCCATCCCCCTGAGGATGGGGATGGTAGTAGTGACAGGCATCCAGCACCCCCTGGATAGGGGTGGTGGTAGTGGCAGGCATCCATACCACTAAGGGTGGGGATGGTAGTGGTGACAGGCATCCATGCCCCCTGAGTAGGGGTGGTGGTAGTGACAGGCATCCAGGCCCCCTGAGTAGGGGTGGTAGTAGTGGCAGGCATCCAGCCCCTAAGGGTGGGTATGGTAGTAGTGACAGGCATCCAGGCCCCCTGAGTAGGGGTGGTGGTAGTGGTAGGCATCCAGCCCCCCTGAGTAGGGGTGGTGGTGGTGGCAGGCATCTAGCCCCCATGAGTAGGGGTGGTGGTAGGGTGGTGTTGGTGGTAGGCATCCATCCCCCTATGGGTGTGTATGGCACTGGTGTTGGCCATCCCACCCCTATGGTTCTGCTGTTGCTTGTGTACGTCATTTGTGCATCCCTATGTGTGTGTGACATATTTCGGGTACGTGTAGTTTGTTTGTATTGTTGGTGTTTGACTTACCGTCTGCGCCGTACGCGTCCGTGCCGGTCCCGGTAATAGATGTAGAGTATAGGTAGGACCTGCGCAATGGGATTCATGCTTGGATCGTCTCGTTCGGGTTTCTCGTGTCTTCGACTCGTACTCGTCGCTGGCTTGTTCGTCTCGTAGCCGTGGATCGTCTTGTGGCGCACAACGGAGCTTATGTACGGCTCGCCCGGATGCTCAAACGTGCCCGGACGTAGCGACGGGTTCGGCACGTACGGAATGCGCATCGTACTAGTCCGGCTGGAAGGTGCTGTGTATTTTGTTCCGTGCGGCTCGAGTCGGCGTTTACGGATCCGGCCCGGGCGGGGAACAGGAGCTGGATTGGGTGAGTACGGCTCGCTCGGAAACTGGGTTGTTATACGCATCGTACTTGTTCGTCCGGACGAGTGTACGAATCGGTCGGGAAACACGCATTCGGCTTGTATTTTTTCCGGACGAATACTGTTAGGTGCGCTTCCGGACGAGATCGGAATCGACCCCTGGGTGTCTAGTTTTCAAAAATGTGTGTGATTTTAGGTATCCATGGGTAGCTGCTGAGCACGGCCCCAAATATGGCAGCTACCCCTATCGCTAATCTCTCTACGTATCCCTTTAGGGCCTTTTGTATGATGGTCTCTTGGCCCACACACACACAACTAGGGTACCATCTTTATTGGAAAACATGTGGGGACGCTGGCTGGTAGGAAATTTGTGAATCCCCACAGATTCCGGAACTTTCCTGCACAGAAATCTCAGGAAAAAGTGTGTTTCTAGCCAAATGCTTCTGGGTAAGAACATCTTGTGAGATCCATGCATGCCACATCACTTTGAGCTGTCCCGGTTGCCTAGCTTTAAAAATTTTTCAAGTTTGGAAGGTTTCCCTGGGTAGCAGACAAAACAAGGGATCCAAATGGGAAGCACTGCACAAGGGAACAAGAAGGTCATAGCTCAGAAAGGACAGGCACTCAATGGGCGATTTGGCATTCTGACTAACTAGCACTCAGGACAGGCATGCAAAACATAACAACATTAACAATAAATGGAATGTGGGGTAAAGCAGGGAGCTCCTGAACCCTGCACAACTGGCTCACCGACTGCGCCAACACCATCGCCCCCATCAAGAAAACTACCACCCCACACGCCAAGAGAGCCAGCTGGTTCTCTGTCGAACTCCGAGAATCAAGACGAACCTGCAGATGCCTAGAAAAGATATGGAGGAACTCCAAAACCACAGCAGAACTTGACAACTTCAAAGCAGCCACTGCCTCCCACCACAAGTTTATCAGATACACAAGGAAGAAAGCACTCCAGGACAGAATCTCCACCCACGCACACAACAGCAAGGAACTCTTCGGCATCATCAAAGAGTTCGCCCAACCCAACAGTGAGACAACCAACATCCCCCCTCCCAGGACCTCTGCGACAGACTCAGCACCTTCTTCCACCACAAAATCAGGGCCATCTATGACAACTTCGACAACGACAACCAACACGCGGAACCCGCACCCTCCATTCCCTACACCACGCAGCCTACACTCGACAGTTGGACCGCCCTCTCCATCGATGACTCCCTGAAGACCATGAAGTCAGCCCACTCTGGGGCCCCCATGGACCCCTGCCACCACCACTTCTACCACAGAGCCACCGACATCATCGCCCCAGAGCTTTGACGAATCATCAACCGCTCATTCGAGATCGCCTCCTTCCCCGATGCCTGGAAACAGGCCAAGATCAACCCTCTCCTGAAATAACCCTCGGGGGACCCCACTGACCTCCAAAACTTCAGACCGATCACCTTACTCCCGTACCCGGCGAACGTCATCGAAAAAGCAGTCAACAGCCAGCTCACCTCCTTCATAGAAGAAAACAACATCCTCAACTCCTTCCAATCCGGTTTCAGGAAAAGCCACAACCCCGAAATGGCCATTCTTCTCCATGCACGACTCCTGCTCCCTCCTCAACAGAGGAGAGACTGTGGCCCTCATCCTCCTGGACCTCTCTGCAGCCTTCGACACTGTATCTCACCGCACCCTAGCCCGGAGACTACACGACGCAGGAATCTGGTACGAAACCCTTGACTGGATCCACTCATTCCTATCCGGCAGAACGCAGCGGGTCAGACTCCCACCCTTCCTCTCGGATCCCACACCGATCACCTGCGGAGTCCCCCAAGGATCCTCCATCAGCCCCGCCCTGTTCAATGTTTACATGGCCCCGCTCGCACCCATCATCAGATCCCATGGACTCAACATTGTATCCTACGCAGACGACACCCAACTCATCCTCTCCCTATCCAACGAACCCCACATCTCCAAACACAACTTCCAAGAAGGAATGGAAGCTGTCGCCAGGTGGATGAAGAACAGCTGCCTACAACTCAACATGGACAAAACCGAAGTACTCATCATGAGCCCACACCCCGATGCCTGGAACAACACCTGGTGGCCCCCGCCCTCGGGAACCCTCCCTGCCCCACTGAACATGCACGCAACCTCGGAATCATCTTGGACTCCGAACTCAAAATGAACCGCCAAATCAACGCCGTCTCCTCCATCTGTTTCCACACCCTCACTCTCCTACGAAAGACTTTCAACTGGATTCCTCTCGAGCACAGGAAAACCATCACCCACGCCCTCATCAGCAGCAGACTGGACTACGGCAATGCACTCTATGCCAGGATCAACAAGTACCTCACCCGCAAACTCCAGAACATCCAGAATGCCTCCGCCAGACTAGTCCTCAACCTACCTCGCCACTGCCACATCACCCAACACCTGCGGACACAACATTGGCTCCCCGTCAAAAAGAGAATCACCTTCAAGCTTCTCACCCACGCCTACAAAGCCCTCCACAACACCAGACCTACCTACCTCAACCACCAACTCTCATTCCACGCACCCCAGAGATCCCTCTGCTCAGCCCAGCTCTCCCTAGTTACGGTGCCGCGCATCAAGAAAACCAGAACAGAATGACGTTCCTTCTCCTTCCTCGCGGCCAGGGCATGGAACACCCTCCCGATTCACCTCTGTCAGACACCAACATTCTCCAAGTTCATGAAGGACCTCAAGATCTGGCTCTTTGACGAACCAGAGTGAACATCCGGGCTGCGCCCCCCCTCAGCGCCTTGAGACCATCGAGAGAGCATTTGCACTTTACAAGCCTCCTTGATTGATTTATTGAGATTGAGAATTTACATAGCTCTTGGTGCCCAACCCAAAAATATGTCATACCAGTAATGCTCAGTTAACTGATGAATATATGAGGTCGCGTGCATGAGTCGCTTGGCATAATAGCTGGTGTCTTTTGTATACTTAGCAGCTGTGTCACATTTAGAAAAAGCAATCTGTGCATACTGTCTAATAGCCTCAAATCTAGGTAGCTTTATGACCAATGGAAGTTGTCATTCAAATGACCCTTGAACTTGCACAACCAGCTTACCCATGGTGCATTTAGTAGGCCTGTACAATATGTGCTTATATCAATTAGGCTGGTCACGTTTTGAACACATATCACTTGCTCTCCTGTGGTTTGTATAAATCCATTCATGAGTCCTAATTCGCAGTTGTGGCAAGGGATACAACTGTTATGTCCATTCAGCACATAGTGGATCATAGATTGTAACATTCCCTTTAGTGGCATCGGTTTGTAATATGACCTGATTAATAATACTTGCATGCAGAGCTTGTTTGCATCCTATCCAATATCTAGCTACAGAATAATTGCCTACGTTGCTAGCTGTGCGCTTCTCAGCTACAAAGTACCGAGTAGAATTATTTGCTACTTTGGGCACTCATACTGCCTACAGTGATACATTAAAAATGGCAAAAAGGACAAAATTTAATTACAGTATTCACATGTCATGCTCATGATAGATTTCAGTGCCTGCACTCGCACAGGCATTCCTTGTAGCTCAGTTAGTCCAATGGTATGGCGAAGTTGTTGTCCTGTCACTTCTCAAGCCCTCCCTTTGATGGCAATCCATTTGAGTCCAGACACCCGCACGCTGCAGCGTGAAACCACCCATTCATTAGCTGTGATATTGAGTGCACGCTGTGCCCAAATAGACGTGGAGGTCAGAGGTGATATTCTCTAATACATTTGGCTGTACCCATACGATTCCTACCATTGCAATCATCAGGGTGACCTGGAACTACATCCTTGGCATTGATTCCCCCATTCACGATCGCAAAGTGAGCTTCACTGCAGATATAAATTTAGGCACATTAGATTTTTTCAAAAGTGCATGTACTTCCTACACCCTGACTTAGTATCTCTCCAGATTCAGATTTTTTTCTTGGATGATGTACCTACACCTTCTTTCCAGTGTTCCCAAATCCCCTTTCCCCTCTTTGGGTAGTATCGGGGGGTCCAGCTCTTTTTTCTATTTGTGGGATTTGCACTTTCTCACATATCAGTTGTGCAACTCTGTCATGTGTTTGATACGACACAACAGTATCTCCCTGATTCAGCAGTACAACGTTGACTTCCCCTCTGTAATCTGGATCAATAACTCCTCCTAATACCGATATTCCTTTGAAAGCTAGGCTAGACAGTGGGGCAATCCTGCCATATGTTCCTACTGGCACTTTCACTCCTACCCTCAGGGGAATCACCTTTGTCTCTCCTGCATCAATTTCATCCCCTTTGATGCCAAATAGGTATAATCCTATGCTGCAAGGGGTGGCTTGTAATGGAAGTCTGGTTTGGGGGGGTCTGCTCTCCAAATAATCATAGCTGGTGTAGGCACAGTGTCCTGTCCTGTAATTCCATCTCCAACATTCCTACTCTGGCCAAACGCCTAGAAAAATGTTAGCACTTACAGCTCCACAATCACATTGCACAATATCAACTTCTAGGCCATTGTCAATCTGGCTTCCATTCGGGTCACAAGCATCAAAACTGCTATGGTTCACATTGTCGACGATGCCCTGCTCTCAATTTACCTGAATGAATCCTGCCTCTTGATCCTACTAGATCTGTCAACAGCCTTTGACAACAACAACCATGATACCCTTCTCGATCTCCTAGAACACAGGATGGGCCTCTCTGGCACAGTGCTAAAATGGTTCTCCTCCTTTCTACACAACAGGTCGCAGCACTTCCTAATTAATCACACTCTATCCAAGCTGGCCCCACTATCGCTGGGCGTTCCCCAAGGCTCTATCCTCTCCCCGACATAGTTCAACCACCACATGGAGTCCCTAACCGATATTCTGAAATGCCCCAACATCTCCTACCATATGCATGCTGACCACACCCAACTCTACATGGAGGACATCCACACCCTCAACAATGGCTGACTTGCAATCACCTCATATCAATGCCCTTAACACTGAACTCTTGCTGATCGCACCACCCACTACCACCTTTAACGCCAAAGAATGGCTCCTCCTTCTCTCCGACCTGAATTGCTCCCCACACGTTGTTGACTCTGTTAAATCGCTTGGTATTACGCTAGACAAAGACCTCACCATGCAAAACACATCAGCACCATCACTAGAGGAGCTAACAATCAGCTGCATATCTTTAGGAAACTTAAACCTTTCCTCCCCATGGCTGACCCCACATCTGCAACTCATGAACTTGTGCTTTCAAAACTAGACTATGGTAGCGCTACCCTAGTGGGCCTCCCGAAACTTCACTTGCTCCCCTTAAGGCTACATTTAATGCCGCATCTATCTGGAATCCACCAACTACGGTGGCGACTATATCGTGGAGATGGTATCCCACGCTTGAGGACAGCTAGAATTCTGCCACAGAGCTAATCCCACACCGATGATGGGTCTTATCTAAACCCTGTTGGAGTTTATACCCCCAAGACGATTTCTAGATATCTATTGGGCCGTTTTTTGCTGTGATGTTGTGCCAGTGCTGCTTTTTCATTTGTTCCATTTGAGGTTTTCTGCATTTGGGTAGACGCAGTAGCCTGGCCACACATTTATATGTTCTTGTTCCTATATGGTGCCAATGTCCAGACACCCCTTTCTGCTGCACCATACTTCTATCCTCGAAGCACCCTGAGGAAGGTGTGATCACATTCCCTGGTCTTCCACCGAACGCGGGTCGGCGCATTTTATGAACAAGACTTGACGACAACCATGTTTCAAAAAAATGTATAAAAGCCCAAAAGAAAGAATAACAGCAATTGTTGACATCAACATAGTGATGTACAGGAATTAGTGTGGGTTAAACACTATGGGGCACATGCATCAAGATAAGGAATTGCGATTCCTTAATAGTGATTTTTAAGGAATCGCTATTTATGAGTCGCAATTCCTTATACATGTAGAAATTGCAAAATAAATAGCGACTCCTACCTATTCGCTATTAGGGAATGCATTCCCATTCATTCCTATGGGCCTAGAGGCCCAAAGGAATGAATGGGAAAACATTCGCAATTTTTGATTACCAACTAGGTAATCGCAAATTGCGAATGCAATTGCAAGGGTGTTAGGGGGCCAAAGGCTACCCTGATGCACACCCAAAAAAGGTAAGTGTCAACATGTGGCGCACACACATGCCCTAAGGGCATGTGTATGCGCCACATGGCACTTTGAAAAATTCAATTTTGTGCATTTTTCTAAGGATTTGCAAATTACCATCAACTTGAAGTTGATGGTAATTTGCGAATCCTTAATGCAAAGTCGCATTTTTAAAATGCTTCATGCATTGCATTTAGGGAATCGCAAATTGCAATTCCCTACATGCATTCGCAAAATAGGTAATCGCAAAAATTGGGATTACCTATTTTGCAAATGCATTTAGTTTTGATGCATCGGAAATGGCTTTTTACCGGTCGCAAACAGGGCGATTCTCCGAATCAGCCCGTTTGCGACAGGTAAAAAATTGATGCATGTGCCCCTTCATTGTCATTTTGTGTATTTATGGTAATATATTAGCATTCTTTACTTGGTCAGTTGGTTTGTTATGTCTAGTCTTGTTCATGTGCTTGAGTGTGCATGTGAATGTATGAGCTCGGTTTGAATGACTGTATGGAGCGATGGGGCAGATTATTCACAACAACAATGATTTATGTTTCTGACTCATAGGGGTTCTTGTCACTTTCTTCTATGTATGAATTTTATTGCTTGTCTACGTCCATTGATGTACATTGAAATGTGTATATATTTTTTGTATGACAAATATGTAAAATAAATTGATCATATATGTTTTAAATAGTATGAAATTATATCTGACATTTAATTATTCTTAATGTAGGCGTCCTTAACTGCACACTCTCTTTAGCTCTCTACGGATGAGGAGATACATATCCCTACTAGACAGTTGAGATTTTCCGCCATATTAAAGAAATGGTTTTCAGGCAGCTGGCTTTGTTTTTTGGATTATGTACACTTAATGCAGCAGCTAGGCTCATCACAGGTTCCAAAAAAAGTGATCATCACATCACTCCTGACCTTCAAGCTCTGAATTGACTACCATTCGAGGCCAGGATGCATTTCAAAATTGCTTGCATGACCCATAAAGTGCTACACCATTATACTCCTTCCTACCTGTCCCAGAAACTGACGCTTTCAGGCAGAAACAGAACCTCCACAAGTACGATCACCTTACTTCTCAGGCCACAAAAATTCAAGAAAAAGAAAACCTATAGCTGATCCTTCTCTGGAATGGCCCCAAACATTTGGAACTCTCTCCCTACTGAGATCAGATGCAACTCATCCACATCCTGCAACAGGAAAGAAACAAACATATTTCTCTCCAACAAATTCCTCTCACTGAGAACTCGACCACGCCCCCGCTCTTTGTTTAGAACCCGCCCTTCATCTGTCCGCTGCCTCCTGCCACTCTGTAATTTGCCTGAGTCCAGGACTTAAGTAACACTGCACTCCTCACATAAATCTATATATAACTACCTCTGGGAAAACTGTGCCTTGCTTTCCCCATCTTTACATCTCCCTTCCTCAACTATCTCAGAACTTTTATGCACACTATCATACGCATTCTTCTTTGATTTATTGTTGCTATGTACTTTTACTCACACTTTATGTAACTCTGGTTCTGGCTGCTTCTTGCTTACATACCCCACTGTATATCTTCTACTCCTTTTTTACCATTAGCACTTATTAAAATTTGGTCTCTATGTACCTCAAGTTTCTGCTGTTGTGCTTACTCTGTAAAGTGCTAGTTTCATGATCTTAAGTGCTATGTTGCCATGCTCATTCACAACCTCAGGTAAATACTGTGCACCTACTCTCCCTACCCTTGCAACTCCCTACTATATCTACCTCAGAACTTTACGTCTTCACATACTTCTGTGCATTGAATTCTTCTTTTTTTTAATAATGTTGATATATATTTTTATTTACGCTTTATGTAACTCAGGCACTTGCTGCTATTTTGCCTACCTATCCCATTGTATACCGTTTGCCCTTTTCACCGTTATTATTTATTTTTATCTATTCTCAATGTACCTCATGGTATTGTTGTTGTGCTTACTCTGTAAAGCGCTCTGATAGCTTCGGGTCTAGTTCGCGCTATACAAAACTCATAAATAAATAAATGCATTCGAATAAATGGGGTATGCTGCCCTACTGGCCCATTGTTTAACTCAAACAATGCTTTGTTTAGGTTGTTACTCCATCCTTTCAAGTTCTGATGTGTTGATAATGTCCTCAACTATCCCTTCAGAAAACCATTATATCTCTCAATCATTCCTGCCACTTGTGGGTATAACTAATGTGTAACATCCACCGAATCCCTTGCTCCTGAGCCCAGTCCTGTGTGGCATTCCCTGAAAATGTGGGCCAGAATAAGTGCCCACCATAGTCAATACATACCTTTTGCCCCCTCCCTTCGGCAGAGGTCCAGTATAGTCCATTTGCCACACTGTGGCAACTGCAGTTCTGATAAGTCCACTTGGTCTCTGGTTCAAGGGCATTTGTCTGATCTGGTTACATGCAGGGCACACCTTCACTGCTTGTTGCACTTGCTTCTTGGAAACTAGGATTTGTCATTGTTGTGTCTATGCATAATTGCCATTCTCCCCCTGATGCCCTGAAGTCGTGTGAGCCCAGTTTGCTAAGGTCACTTCAGCTTCTCGATTAATTAACACCTGTCTTCCAGTGGTCATTTGATCCACTTCATTTTTTAAAAGAAATGTAAGGGAGGTGTCCGACGGACAATGGGCATCAGCATGACCCACATAGATTTGACACTCCTGCCCTTTCTTCCACATCTCTTCCCACAACTGTTCACCACCCCAGATAGGGGTGCCTTTGATTTTCTGCCCATCTTGCTGCCAGGTCAGTGCCCAGCTCACCAGTCCTTGATAGGACGCTCAGTTGTCAGTATACACAAAGGTTCTTTCTACAACAAGGGCTTGCATAGTAACTGCCGCCACCCCTTACAGTTAAGCAAATTGGCTCAAGCTTTTGTCTTCTCCTCTCAGCAACACTGTCTCTGTAGCAGGTTGGAATACAGCTGCTTGCTATTGTCTTTTGCCCTGCCGGTATCAAGCAGTTCCATCAGTGAACCATGCATTCCGTTGCTCTTCCTCCTAGTTGTTCAAAAGGCGGGGCCCAAGGGGGACCCCACTGACCTCCAAAACTTCAGACCGATCACCTTACTCCCATACCCGGCGAAAGTCATCGAAAAAGCCATCAACAGCCAGCTCACCTCCTTCGTAGAAGAAAACAACATCCTCAACTCCTTCCAATCCGGTTTCAGGAAAAGCCACAACCCCGAAATGGCCCTTCTTCTCCATGCACGACTCCTGCTCCCTCCTTAACAGAGGAGAGACTGTGGCCCTCATCCTCTTGGACCTCTCCGCAGCCTTCGACACTGTATCTCACCGCACCCTAGCCCGGAGACTACACGACGCATGAATCTGGTACGAAACCCTTGGCTGGATCCACTCATTCCTATCTGGCAGAAGGCAGCGGGTCAGACTCCCACCCTTCTTCTCGGATCCCACACCGATCACCTGCGGAGTTCCCCAATTATCCTCCATCAGCCCCACCCTGTTGAATGTTTACATGGCCCCGCTCGCACCCATCATCAGATCCCATGGACTCAACATTGTATCCTACACAGACGACACCCAACTCATCCTCTCCCTATCCAACGAACCCCACATCTCCAAACACAACTTCCAAGAAGGAATGGAAGCTGTCGCCAGGTGGATGAAGAACAGCTGCCTACAACTCAACACGGACAAAACCGAAGTACTCATCATGAGCCCACACCCCGATGCCTGGAACAACACCTGGTGGCCCCCCGCCCTCGGGAACCCTCCCTCCCCCACTGACCACGCACGTAACGTCGGAATCATCTTGGACTCCGAACTCAAAATGAACCGCCAAATCAACGCCGTCTCCTCCACCTGTTTCCACACCCTCACTCTCCTACGAAAGACTTTCAACTGGATTCCTCTCGAGCACAGGAAAACCATCACCCACGCCCTCATCAGCAGCAGACAGACTACGGCAATGCACTCTATGCCAGGATCAACAAGTACCTCACCCGCAAACTCCAGAACGTCCAGAATGCCTCCGCCAGACTACCACATCACCCAACACCTGCGGACACTACATTGGCTCCCTGTCAAAAAGAGAATCACCTTCAAGCTTCTCACCCACGCCTACAAAGCCCTCCACAACACCGGACCTACCTACCTCAACCACCAACTCTCATTCCACGCACCCCATAGATCCCTCTGCTCAGCCCAGCTCTCCCTAGTTACGGTGCCACGCATCAAGAAAACCAGAACAGAAGGACGTTCCTTCTCCTTCCTCGCGGCCAGGGCATGGAACACCCTCCCGATGCACCTCTGTCAGACACCAACACTCTCCAAGTTCATGAAGGACCTCAAGATCTGGCTCTTTGACGAACCAGAGTGAACATCCAGGAACTGCGCCCCCCCTCAGCGCCTTGAGACCCATCGGGAGAGCATTTGCGCTTTACAAGCCGCCTTGATTGATTTATTGAGATTGAGAATTTACATAGCTCCTGGTGCCCAACCAAAAAATGTCATACCAGTAATGCTCTTTTAACTGAGGAATATATGAGGTGGCATGCATGAGTCGCTTGGCAAAATAGCTGTGTCTTTTGTATACTTAGCAGCTGTGTCAAATTTAGTAAAAGCAATCTGTGCATACTTTCTAATAGCCTCAAATCTAGGTAGCTTTATGACCAATGGGACTTCTCATTCAAATGACCCTTAAACTTGCACACCCAGCTTAGCCGTGGTGCATTTAGTAGGCCTGTACCATACGTGAGTGCTTTATGTCAATTATGCTGGTCATGTTTTGAACACACATCACTTGCTCTCCTGTGGTTTGTATAAATCCATTCATGAGTCCTAATTCGCAGTTGTGGCAAGGGCTACAACTGTTATGTCCATTTAGCACATAGTGGATCATAGATTGTAACATTCCCTTTAGTGGCATCGGTTTGTAATATGACCTGATTGATAATACTTGTTTGCATCCTATCCAATATCTAACTACAGAATAATTGCCTACGTTGCTAGCTGTGCGCTTCTCAGCTACATAGTACCAAGCAGAATTATCTGCTACTTCGGGCACTCACACTGCATACAGTGATACATTAAAAATGGCAAAAAGGACAACATTTAATTACAGTATTTGCATGTCATGCTCATGATAGATTTCAGTGCCTGCACACGCAGACTCGTTCCTTGTAGCTCAGTTAGTCCAAAGGTATGGCGAAGTTGTTGTCCTGTCACTTCTCAAGCCCTCACTTTGAAGGACATCCATTTGCGTCCAGACACCGGCACGCTGCAGTGTGAAACCACCCCTTCATTAGCTGTGATGTTGGGTGCGCGCTGTGCACAAAAAGACATGGAGGTCAGAGGTGATGTTCTCTAATACATTTGGCTGTACCCATACGATTCCTACCTTTGCAATCATCAAGGTGAACTGGAACTACATCCTCAGCATTGATCCCACCATTCACGATCTCTCGAAGTGAGCTTCTCTGCAGATATAAATATAGGCACATTAGGTTTTTTCAAAAGCGCATGTACTTCCTTCTCCCTGACTTAGTATCTCTCCAGATTCTGATTTTTTCTTGGATGATGTACCTACACCTTCTTTCCAGTGTTCCAAATCCCCTTTCCCCTCTTTGAGTAGTATAGGGGGGTCCAGCTCTTTTTTCTATTTGTGGGATTTGCGCTTACTCACATATCATTTGTGCAACTCTGTTATGTGTTTGATACGACACAACAGTATCTTCTTGATTCAGCAGTACCACTTTGACTTCCCCTCTGTAATCTGGATCAATAACTCCTCCTAACACCGATATTCCTTTGGTAGCTAGGCTAGACAGCGGGGCAATCCTGCCATATGTTCCTGCTGGCACTTTCACTCCTACCCTCAGGGGAATCACCTTTGTCTCTCCTGCCTCAATTTCACCCCCTTGACGGCAAGTAGGTATAATTCTATGCTGGAAGGGGTGGCTTGTAATGGAAGTCTGGTTCGGGGGTCTGTTCTCCAAATAATCATAGTGGGTGTAGGCACAGTGTCCTGTCCTGTCATTCCATATCCAACATTCCTACTCTGGCCAAACTCCTAGAAAGATATGTGCACTTACAGCTCCACAGTCACATTGAACAATTTCAACTTCTAGACCATTGCCAATCTGGCTTCCATTCGGGTCACAGCACCAAAACTGCTATGGTCCACATTGTTGATGATGCCCTGCTCTCAATTTACCTGAATGAATCCTGCCTCTTGATCCTACTAGATCTGTGAGCAGCCTTTGACAACATCAACCATGATACCCTGCTCGATCTCCTAGAAAACAGGATGGGCCTCTCCGGCACAGTGCTAAAATGGTTCTCCTCCTTTCTACTCAACAGGTCGCAGCGCTTACTAATTAATCACACTCTATCCAAGCTGGCCCCACTATCGCTGGGCGTTCCCCAAGGCTCTATCCTCTCCCGACATATTTCAACCACTACATGGAGTCCTTAACCGATATTCTGAAATGCCCCAACATCTCCTACCATATGCATGCTGACCACACCCAACTCTACATGGAGGACATCCACCCCCTCAACAATGGCTGACTTGCAATCACCTCATACTCAATGCCCTTAACACTGAATTCTTGCTGATCGCACCACCCATTACCACCTTTAACGCCAAAGAATGGCTCCTCCTTCTCTCTGCCCTGAATTGCTCCCCACACGTTGTTGACTCTGTTAAATCGCTTGGTATTACGCTAGACAAAGACCTCACCATGCAAAACACATCAGCACCATCACTAGAGGAGCTAACCATCAGCTGCATATTTTTAGGAAACTAAAACCTTTCCTTCCCATGGCCGATCTCACATCTGCAACTCATGCACTTGTACTTTCAAAACTAGACTATGGTAGCGCTACCCTAGTGGGCCTCCTGAAAACTTCACTTGCTCCCCTTAAGGCTACACTTAATGCAGCATATATCTGGAACACACCAACTACGACGGTGACTATGCCGTGGAGAGATGGAATCCCGCACTTGAGGCCCTCTAGAATTCTGCCACTGAGCTAATCCCATACGGATGATAGGTCTTACCTAAACCCTGTTGGAGTTTATACCCCCAAGCCGATTTCTGGATATCTATTGGGAAGTTTTCGCTGTGATGTTGTGCCAGTGCCGCTTTTTCATTTCTCCTATTTGAGGTTTTCTGCATCTGCAATTGGGTAGACGCTGTAGCGTGGCCACACATTTATATGGTCTTGTGCCTATATGGTGCCAATGTCCAGACACCCCTTTCTGCTGCCCCATACTTCTATCCTTGAAGCGCCCTGAAGAAGGTGTGACCATATTCCCTGGTCTTCCACCGAAACGTGCGTCGGCACATTTTATGAACAAGACTTGATGACAACCATGTTTCAAAAAAATGTATAAAAGCCAAAAAGAAAGAATAAGAGCAATTGTTGACATCAACATAGTGATGTACAGGAATTAGTGTGGGTAAACACTTTGGGGCACATGCATCAAGATAAGGAATTGCGATTCCTTAATAGTGATTTTTAAGGAATCGCTATTTAGGAGTCGCATTTCCTTATGCATGTAGAAATTGCAAAATAAATAGCGACTCCTACCTATTCGCTATTAGGGAATGCATTCCCATTCATTCCTATGGGCCTAGAGGCAAATAGGAATGAATGGGAAAACATTCGCAATTTTCGATTACCAAATAGGTAATCGCAAATTGCGAATGCAATTGCAAGGGTGCTAGGGGGCCTAAGGCTACCCTGATGCACCCCCAAAAAAGGTAAGTGTGCACATGTGGCGCACACACATGCCCTAAGGGCATGTATATGCGCCACATGGCACTTTGAAAAATGCAATTTTGTGCTTTTTTCTAAGGATTTGCAAATTACCATCAACTTGAAGTTGATGGTAATTTGCGAATCCTTAATGCAAAGTCGCATTTTTAAAATACTTCTTGCATTGCATTTAGGGAATCGCAAATTGCAATTCTCTACATGCATTCGCAAAATAGGTAATCACAAAAATTGTGATTGCCTATTTTGCAAATGCATTTAGTTTTGATGCGTCGGAAATGGCTTTTTACCGGTCGTAAACGGGGCGATTCTCCGAATCGGCCCGTTTGCGACCGGTAAAAAGCTTGATGCATGTGCCCCTTCGTTGTCATTTTGTGTATTTATGGTAATTTATTAGCATTCTTTACTTGGTCAGTTGGTTTGTTATGTCTTGTCTTGTTCATGTGCTTGAGTGTGAGTGTGAATGTATGAGCTCGGTTTGAATGACTGTATGGAGCGATGGGGCAGATTATTCACAACAACAATGATTTATGTTTCTGACTCATAGGGGTATTTGTCACTTTCTTCTATGTATGAATTTTATTGATTGTCTACGTCCATTGATGTACATTGAAATGTGTATATATTTTTTGTATGACAAATATGTAAAATAAATTGATCATATATGTTTTAAATAGTATAAAATTATATCTGACATTTAATTATTCTTAATGTAGGCGTCCTTAACTGCACACTCTCTTTAGCTCTCTACGGATGAGGAGATACATATCCCTACTAGACGGTTGAGAATTTCCGCCATATTAAAGAAATGGTTTTCAGGCAGCTGGCTTTGTTTTTTGGATTATGTACACTTAATGCAGCAGCTAGGCTCATCACGGGTTCCAAAAAAAGTGATCATCACATCACTCCTGACCTTCAAGCTCTGAATTGACTACCATTCGAGGCCAGGATGTATTTCAAAATTGCTTGCATGACCCATAAAGTGCTACACCATTATACTCCTTCCTACCTGTCCCAGAAACTGACGCTTTCAGGCAGAAACAGAACCTCCACAAGTACGATCACCTTACTTCTCAGGCCACAAAAATTCCAGAAAAAGAAAACCTATAGCTGATCCTTCTCTGGAATGGCCCCAAACATTTGGAACTCTCTCCCTACTGAGATGAGATGCAACTCATCCACATCCTGCAACAGGAAAGAAACAAACATATTTCTCTCCAACAAATTCCTCTCACTGAGAACTCGACCACGCCCTCGCTCTTTGTTTAGAACCCGCCCTCCATCTGTCCGCTGCCTCCTGCCACTCTGCAATTTGCCTGAGTCCAGGACTTAAGTAACACTGCACTCCTCACATAAATCTATATATAACTACCTCTGGGAAAACTGTGCCTTGCTTTCCCCATCTTTACATCTCCCTTCCTCAACTATCTCAGAACTTTTATGCACTCTATCATACGCATTCTTCTTTGATTTATTGTTGCTATGTACTTTTACTCACACTTTATGTAACTCTGGTTCTGGCTGCTTCTTGCTTACATACCCCACTGTATATCTTCTACTACTTTTTACCATTAGCACTTATTAAAATTTGGTCTCTATGTACCTCAAGTTTCTGCTGTTGTGCTTACTCTGTAACGTGCTAGTTTCATGATCTTAAGTGCTATGTTGCCATGCTCGTTCACAACCTCAGGTAAATACTGTGCACCTACTCTCCCTACCCTTGCAACTCCCTACTATATCTACCTCAGAACTTTACGTCTTCATATACTTCTGTGCATTGGATTCTTCTTTTTTTTTATAATGTTGATATATATTTTTATTACGCTTTATGTAACTCAGGCACTTGCTGCTATTTTGCCTACCTATCCCATTGTATACCGTTTGCCCTTTTCACCGTTATTATTTATTTTTATCTATTCTCAATGTACCTCATGGTATTGTTGTTGTGCTTACTCTGGAAAGCGCTCTGATATCTTCGGGTCTAGTTCGCGCTATATAAAACTCATAAATAAATAAATGCATTCGAATAAATGGGGTATGCTGCCCTACTGGCCCATTGTTTAACTCAAACAATGCTTTGTTTAGGTTGTTACTCCATCCTTTCAAGTTCTGATGTGTTGATAATGTCCTCAACTATCCCTTCAGAAAACCATTATATCTCTCAATCATTCCTGCCACTTGTGGGTATAACTAATGTGTAACATCCACCGAATCCCTTGCTCCTGAGCCCAGTCCTGTGTGGCATTCCCTGAAAATGTGGGCCAGAATAAGTGCCCACCATAGTCAATACATACCTTTTGCCCCCTCCCTTCGGCAGAGGTCCAGTATAGTCCATTTGCCACACTGTGGCAGCTGCAGTTCTGATAAGTCCACTTGGTCTCTGGTTCAAGGGCATTTGTCTGATCTGGTTACATGCAGGGCACACCTTCACTGCTTGTTGCACTTGCTTCTTGGAAACTAGGATTTGTCATTGTTGTGCCTATGCATATTTGCCATTCTCTCCCCGATGCCCTGAAGTCGTGTGAGCCCAGTTTGCTAAGGTCACTTCAGCTTCTCGATTAATTAACACCTGTCTTCCAGTGGTCATTTGATCCACTTCATTTTTTAACAGAAATGTAAGGGAGGTGTCCGACGGACAATGGGCATCAGCATGACCCACATAGATTTGACACTCCTGCCCTTTCTTCCACATCTCTTCCCACAACTGTTCACCACCCCAGATAGGGGTGCCTTTGATTTTCTGCCCATCTTGCTGCCAGGTCAGTGCCAAGCTCACCAGTCCTTGATAGGACGCTCAGTTGTCAGTATACACAAAGGTTCTTTCTACAACAAGGGCTTGCATAATAACTCCCGCCACCCCTTACAGTTAAGCAAATTGGCTCAAACTTTTGTCTTCTCCTCTCAGCAACACTGTCTCTGTAGCAGGTTGGAATACAGCTGCTTGCTATTGTCTTTTGCCCTGCCGGTATCAAGCAGTTCCATCAGTGAACCATGCATTCCGTTGCTTTTCCTCCTAGTTGTTCAAAAGGCGGGGCAGTTTTTAATGTAGAAGGCTTCATCTCAGTCACCTCTGATGGAGGGGCTACTGTCTGCAAGTTCACAGCCCTCAACATATCCTCTTGTAGCTTGGACACCCTCGTAGGCCCGGGCTTTGGTCTTAGCTGCAGATACCTTTTCCACTTTACAACGGTGGACTGTTGTGCCCTACCTACTCTAGCACCTGATCCTCCTTCTCTCACCCAGCCCAACAGGGAAACTTGTGTTCTTAGGGTGAATGGTCGGTCTCCAGTGATACGCTCGGTCTCTGCTAGTGCCCAATATGCTCCTGCCAACTCCTTCTCTTGAGGGGTATAATTATTCATTGATGGTGTTAGTTTCCTGGACCAGAATCCCTGTGGAAACTTCTTCCTTCCCTGCCTTTGCCACAGAATCCACACTGCCACATCATTGTGCATTGCCACCTCTAGCTCAAAAGGATCCCCCTCTGTGCTGGGACCTAGTGCAAAGTAATTCTGTAATGCATCTTTTGCTCCTTCAAAGGCTTCTTGCAGCTCAGGTCCCCACTTAAAAACGTCCTAGTCACTTGGTACCATGGTTTCAGTATTAAGTCTAAATGAGGAATGTGCTGCCTCCACAACCCCATCAACTAGTGAACCACTGTGCTTCTGTGTTTGTTGTAGCAACCTTCAACTGCTGCACCATATCAATCACTTTCTGTAGTATTCTTTTCACCAGCCCTGACCAGACACTACCCAAAGATTTTACCTCTTGTGTGGGACTCTGCACCTTTTTGGGATTGATGACCACCCTCTCTGCTATAAGCAGTCAATCAAACTCTTTATCAACCAACCCACCAAGGAGAATGCTTGCTGCCCATGTGCACCTCGCAACTGCTGCCCCAACATGACATGCATCATGACTGATCCCCTTTTCAAAAGTTCATCAGGCGATAATAATGTTCCATCTGCCCCTGCATCCCATAACCAAACTAGCCATTTAAACAAGGGCTCTTCAGGCATCTGCCTGAACATGCGTGTTATTTCCAGCAACCCACTTTGTGTACAATCCTTCACCAGGTGGGTATTCTGCACTTGCCCACGAGCCATTCCTTTTGATGAGTTTTGCACCAGAGGGTGAGTCTCTAGAGCATCTTCCCTTTCACCTACATCCCTTCCTTATTCTACCACACGTACTTCTACCTCATCATATCAGGCCCACTCATCACTGTCAGATACTGACCCATTCTATGTACTGAGATTCAAATCCTCTTTTCGTACCAACACTCTCACGTGCACTGCTGAGGGTGCCTTGGGATTGTGCTTGCTTTTCTGCTGAGCTACCTGCACTGCTAATGCTGTGCACCTTGCCTCCATCTGATCCCCTCTTGCTACTGCACTTTCCACAGTCTCTTTAATACTAAGCTGTCTCTCATGCAAGGCTGCTGCCTCATCCAGCAGGTTTCTTTACGCAGCATTTCGGATTAATGTTTGCTTACACACCATGACATCAAGTCATTCCACTTGCCCAGCTGCTTTCTGCTCCACCTCCCCCCAGTTTAGCCTTATCCTCTATATGGCATTTTCTACTAAAAGAGAAGTCACTCTTCACCTATAACTGGTGCCGCCCACCAGTTTAGGATTCCTGCAATACCAGAAACTGGGACTGTCAACAACCACCCGGGAATAGATCATGTTTCTGACACCATCTACCCTTGTCCAAATGCTTTATCTCTTTTGCATCCCCACAGATGCATTATTGATTTGTAACCCACTCCTAGTGCAAATTGTGTTGGACTGGCTGCTGTCAACCTACCCAAGCAATATCTATCAGGTACAAATCAATAAGGACACTCTTTTTACTTTTGCTACTTTATTCACTTTATTTCAGTCGGAAATGTGACCACAAAAGCACACGTAAAAAATACAACAGTCAATCACATTAAAATTAGAATAGAGAAGTTAATATACAATTTTGATAAAAATCAGTGGCATGCAATCCCCAAAATGCCATAAGTTGATTTACATGGCACAGACAATAAAATGCACACTTACTCTTGTCTTACATAGCAGGCTGGTACATGCAAAGTGCAAAGATAGTGCCACAGTCACAAAGCTGTTTCAATAAAATGTGTATTACTTTCACCGTAAAATAAGACCTTCATTTTAAAACATCAGTGATTTCCTTCTGCTAATTGCACATTTTAGGAAAGAAGAAATATTAGCAGAATTCGATGGGGAGTTGAGTTGTTGCAAATGCACCAGCGCTAGTCTAGAGGTTCTAATCCCCTGCTTTCTTATAATTGGAATTAGACACCTTTATGTAAGATCAACATAACATTTACAAAAGAAAGTAAGATGCAACAGACTTTGTGGGGAGCATTCATCTCAGGGCCAAATCAATACTTTTGAGAGCTCGAAATGGCCAAGGGGTTAACCGAGGTGCCATCTCACAAATCCTAGCCTAAACCTAGTGAACACTTGCTTATCCCAGGAGACAACAATCCATTCTAAATATGGTTCCAGGGATGGAGAGATATGAATCTCCACAAACTCTTTGACAGACCATTTATTGACTTTGTGGTCCTCCTTCTGGGCTCTCGACTTTCCCTTAAATGTGTATTTAACCCAAGTCAAGTCTGTTTTCTTTATAGTTGAAGGGTTGGTAAAAAGGGTCGTCCGACCCAGCTTTGACAATTCAGATTTTATGTAGTTGAATCAAGGAATTTTCATCGCTCTCTCACACGTGAGACAGTCATTAATACTCTCTCTATTCAATGAAGCATGTGGATTAGCCCAGATAGAACACCACAGAAGCAGGGAAGCCAGCTTAATGGCATCTTCAACATACTCCAACCCAAGCTCCTCGTGTATGATATAGGTAGAGCATGCAGGTGGAACACCCAAAAGTCGCTTTAGCACCCTATTTGGCTCTACTTGGAGGGGGCTTGTGTTTGAGTATCCCCAGATTCCTGAGCCATAAGTGAGGAACAGGAGACACTTTCTCTTGTAGACCCCTAGGAGGGGGGCTACAGGTTTTTTCCCAATACGTTTAGACAGATTAAAAATGTAGCACACCGAGCTTAAGAATTTCAGCCTCACCTTGGTGATGCATGGTCCCCAATTACTCCTAGCATCCATAACTACTCTCAAATATGATAAAATCCTCAGTCTGGGCAAAAAGGATGACCTTGTAAAAAGATATTCCACTTCTGGTTGTGTCTATCAATCAATCAATCAGGGATTTGCGAAGCGCGCTACTCACCCGTGAGGGTCTCAAGGCGCTGGGGGGGGGGGAGGTCTTGCAGCTCCGAAATAGCCGAAGAGCCAGGTCTTGAGGCTTTTCCTGAAGGTGTGCAGAGTGGGGGAACGTCTGATGTTGAGCAGGAGTTTGTTCCAGGTCTTTGCCGTGATGTAGGAGTAGGCTCTTCCACCCGTTCTGGCTCTGCAGATGCGCAGGGTTTTGGCGAGGGTGAGGTCGGCGGAGCGGAGGTTTCTCTTGGGTGCATGGCAGGAGACTCTTTCACTGAGGTATTGGGTCCGGTGTTGTGGAGGGATTTGTAGGCGTGAGTGAGTAGCTTGAAGGTGACTCTCTTCTCGACGGGGAGCCAGTGGAGGTCTCGTAGGTGCTGGGTGATGTGTTTGTGTCGTGGGATGCTGAGGATGAGCCTGGCAGCGGTATTCTGGATGGTCTGGAGTTTCCGGAGCAGGGATTTGTTGATTCCAGCATAGAGGGCGATTCCGTAGTCCAGTCTGCTGGTTATGAGTGCGTGAGTGACAGTCTTTCTGGATTCGGGGGGATCCACTTGAAAGTCTTGCGAAGGATGCAGAGGGTGTTGAAGCACGAGGAGGAGACGGCGTTGATCTGTCGGGTCATGGTGAGGGAGGAGTCGAGTATGATGCCGAGGTTCCGGCCGTGGCCCGTGGGAGTAGGGGGGCTGCCGAGGGCGGAGGGCCACCAGGTGTTGTCCCATGCAGAGGGGGTGGGTCAGAGGACGAGGACTTCTGTCTTCTCCAAGTTGAGCTTCAGACAGCTGCTGCTCATCCAGGATGCGACGTCTCTCATTCCTTCCTGGAAGCTGAGTTTGGTGGTCGGCGTAGGATACTATGCTGAGTCCATGCTGTTTGACGATGGTGGCAAGGGGGCCATGTAGATGTTGAAGAGCGTGGGGCTGAGCGACGATCCTTGGGGTACTCCGGAGTTGATCTCTGTGGGTTCGGAAAGGAAGTGCGGGTTCTGATTCTTTGGGTTCGGCCGGTGAGGAAGGAGCGGATCCAGTTGAGGGCAGTTCCCTGTATGCCGGCGTCATGGAATCTGGCGGTGAGAGTGCGGTGGGAGACGGTGTCGATGGCTGCAGAGAGGTCCAGTAAGATGAGGGCTGCCGTGTGGCGCTGGTTGATGAGAGTGCAGATCTTGTCTGTGGCGGCAAGGACAGCGGTCTAGGTGCTGTGGCTGCTGCGGAATCCGGATTGGGAACAGTCAAGGATGGAGCTGTCTTCGATGAAGTTCGTGAGCTGGCTGTTGACGATCTTCTCAGTGACTTTATGCCGCGAAGGGGAGGAGAGAGATGGGTCTGTAGTTTTTGAGGTCCGTCGGGTCTGTGGAGGGCTTCTTGAGGAGGGGCTTGACATCTGCGTGTTTAAAGTCGTCAGGGAATGTGCCAGATTCGAAGGTGGCATTGATGGTGCGTCGTAGCCCGGGTGCTTTGGCGGCGGCGGCTCTGTGGAAAATATGCGGCGGGCAGGGATCCGTGGGGGCTCCTGAGTGAATGCTCTTCATGGCCGTGGCGGTTCTTCGGTGGTGACCGGGGTCCAGGCGGGGATGGTAGGCTGGCTGGCATTGCTGGGGGTGGGCGTGGTTTTGGTTTTTGGTGTCAGTTCGTTGAAGTTGTCGTAGAGGGACTTGATCTTGAGATGGAAGTAGGATCTGAATTTGTTGCAGAGGTCCTGGGAAGGGGTGATGTCCGAAGCTTCGCTCGGGGGTTTGGTGAATTCCTGGATGATGCTGAAGAGTTCCTTCGAGTTGCTGGAGTTGGCGAGGATTTAGTTCTGGATGAATGTCTTTTTTGTGGATCTGATGCGTTGGTGGTATTCTGTCATGGCGTTCTTGTAGGTGGTCCGAGCCTCTGGGGTTTTGGTGTTTCTCCATGATTTCTCAAGACGTCTGCAGGTGCGTCTGGATTCACGGAGGTCGGTGGTGAACCAGGTGGCTTTCATGGGGCACTGGCTGTCGGAGTTACGGAGGGGGGCAAGCTTGTCTGCGCAGTTGGTGATCCATCTGTGGAGTTGGCTGCAGAGTTGATGTTGGTGGTGGTGGGAGGGGGGTTGTGGTAGAGGATGGAGTTGAACAAAACAAAACAGGCACAATTCACGTGAAACCAGACAGACCAACAGGGCCTCGAATACCTACCAGGACAGGGAGGTGCAGGGGGCAGCGGCACAACGACGGAGCTGCGTGAGGGGAGAGCGGAGTTCTCTGACCAGGAGGTCAGAGGTCTTGCTCCAGGACATGGAGCACTGCACGCGCTATCTCGACCCCTCACATCCAGCCTCCTTAGAATGCACTGCATCTCCTAATGTCTCTGTAACTGGGACCGGTGCTCATGCATCCTAACACTGGGGCAGTGGTGCTGCCCAGCAGCTGAACTCCTCTTCACCCCTCCACAAAGCGTTCTCCTCCAACTCCCTGGTAAGTAAAGCTCTATACTTAGGGGATTATGGTCACTATAGGCACTGGAGACAATTAAATGCCCCAGATACACCAGCCAACAAATCCTGAGTAACAAAAATATAATCAATTATTGAGAAATACTCACCCCTCTCAAAGATGGATTTGTCAGGATAGTTAGGGTCACAGGCTTTGTTCACATTGACCAAATCAAATAACCTAATCAGTTGGAGAAGCACTAAACCTCTCCTGTCCCTATGAAGGGGGTCATGTCCTAGACCAGTGTTAACACCCAAGTGACACTCATTTTCCATCTGTGTCAGCCCCATTTTAGAATTAAAATCCCCACCGAAAAAAAGTTTCAAAGCCTTTGTGCAAATAAGCAAGTTTAACTTCCAGATCAATAATAAAATCATATAGTTTGTTAAAATTAGTTAAGTGATCACACTCATAAAGCCCATTTTAAAAGTTAATAAAAACAGCATTTAGACAGTTGGGCCACATAAATAGGCGTGCTTGGAATAAAGTTCAAGCAGAAGGCACCAGACTAATTTTACAATCCAGGGTAACTTTAGTCCATGGCATTAATCCAGCCCTAGCTCTGCCTGATGGTGATGGAGCTGCGGGGACAGAGTAAGGGCAGTACCCATCTAGACAAAGAGTTTCTGTCGTCCAAGTCTCCTGATCAAAAATTATATTGTAATTGCAAATAAAATTAACCCTCTCCTCACAACTTGTTTTGCTAGCTAGCCCGATAATGTTCCAAAAAAGAGTCTTAATCACATGGACCTGCTTAACTGGCACCTCTAGATTTCCCTTATTACTTGTCAAAGGAAGTTGTGTAGTATTACCCACTACCTGGCTCCAATTGCCCAACAGTTCTTGAGATAGGCGAGATCTACGCCCTATTGGGGCCTCTGTCCAACTGATTTCCCCAGCAGACCGCATCTTAGTCTCATGAGAGGTACTCATTCAATCATTTTCTGACAGATCACTTAAAAGAGTGAAGCAGTTCTAGACCAGTATGTTGAATAAAGGTGACTGCACAGACATAGATAGGGGAGGCCTCTTGCTCCCGGTGGGGCTCATAACCAGGTTTCTATAGAAATAGCTCTGGGGAGAATCTTAACCTTACTGGGGTTGGCATGCCCTTGTCTAGAGGCCTAAATAAGGTCACCAGCAACCCTAGGATTCCTAAATGTAACAATAATACAGTCCCTGTCAAATTCTTTATGCATCTCCCCCACCCTTCCCACTCTTCTTGCCATGAGAATCTCTGGGAAAATCTTACATCTACACCTAATATTCCCATGGACCCAATGTGCAGTCTTGTTAATTAGTTCTACAACAGACTCAGATCACAGCGGGAAAAGCTTTTGCGGGCGATGTGCACCTGGGTGGGGGATTGATGGGGGATACTCAGAGGGATTAGGCCCCCAACATGTGGGCAATCTGTCATAGGTGCAGGTGTACGGTAGTCATCCCAACATGTGGGGCAATAGCTCCAGCAGTCACACTATTGTGTACTTTCCCCCTCCACATTTAGTGCCACCCCAATTAGTTGGTGAGCAACAGGTGAGGAGGTCAGATTGCTTAATATGGCTTCAATAGCCCCCAGGCAGACATAAATAGGTTCAAGCTTGCTCAGGATGGAGTCCTCCAGGTCCTTCAGGTCACTGTAGAGGGCGTTTATTTTTCCAAGGAGAGTGACTTACAATTAGGTTTTAGTTTTGTTACGCACAGTTGCTTTCTTTCTATGTGTAGGCTATATTTGGTTTATCCCCTGCAGCGTGTCTTTGTCCTTCCCATACAGCTTAGCCGCTTTATCAAATATCTGATTGGCCTCTTCATTTCTTCCACTGTGCTTTGTTTTTGGGAATTCTTTTTTTATTTTTCCTGAAGCACTCCATGAGAGCGCATGTTTTACCCTGCTGTCTCCCTTGTATGCTTCTTCTACCCCATTGCCCCGGCTCCATGCCACTCTGAAGCACAGGGTACTTTTGTACAACCCCTGTATTCCAAGTTACAGTCTAGCCCATGTGCAGCCCATGAGTCCAACTGTATTGCTCTACTACATGCCTCTGTTTTATTTATTTATATAGCGCAAACTCAGCTGTAGGGTCGTTGAAGAGGTTTACATTGAGCATAGGTTAATAGGCACGGGGAGAATTCAGCGATGTGCCCAGAACCACAGGATGTTGAGCTGATGTCGGGACTCAAACCTGGCTCCCCAGATCCAAAGTTGGCAGCCTTGCCATAAGGACACATTCTCTGCCCTCCGCAGTCCTCATTTCAACTGTGTGGTTCTCCCCACCCTCTGAGTTGCTTCAACCCCTCCAGTTAGTTGTCATTAAAGCAGATTTTGTTTTTTCTGCAGTTTTATATTGTGTAAATTTCATTGGAGCACTTAAAATTAAAAACTGTTACTTTGTATAAACAGGGAGATTAAGGACCTGATCAAGGGCCTCATTTACAATATTTTGACGCATGTCAGCGCAGCAAGCCTTCCGGCTGTGCTGCAATGCGTCAGAATAAAAGGGCAGGAATGCGTTGTATCTACAAGATGCGGTGCATGCCTGTCCTTCTCCCCTGCACCGGCACAGAAACAGCAGCCGTGCGCCAGAGCAGACACCCGTGCGTCATTTTGCAAGGGTGCCTACGGTGAGGGGATGATTGCTTTTGTGCAGGAAGGGACACCTTACTGCCCCCAAAAAATAATTAAAGGCATTTTCCTCTTTCTATGCATGCTGCAGAAAGCAGCACGCATAGAAAGCGGAAAAAACGAAGAGAAATTAAAGTATTTCTCCTGGTTGCGCCTCCTTACGCCTCCCCTGGAGAGGCGTAGGATTCTGACACATTCCCAGGTTTACAAAATGTTATAAATCTGAGAATGTGTCAAGTTCCAAGGATGTTGCGTGGGAACACCCAGATCAACACCCATGGAACGCCCCTTTCACGCAGAGTTATGTGTGAAAGCGAAACATATTTACAAGGCCATGAAAAGTCACGCAGGGTGACTTTACATGGCCTTGTAAATATGAAGAAGCCCATTGTGCTGCCGGTGCGCCAATAAGAGTGACGCACCAGTGGTGCAATGGGCTTGCAAATAAGCTGCCTAGAGTTTAGCGAACGGGATACTCTGTCACAAACATGAGGGATATCCTGTTGGCCGTACTACAAATGCATTATATCATATGGCACTTGAAATATAGCAGACGTATCCCGTCTGCCGAACTCTAAATCATGCCATAAGTAATTTGCACAGAATCACATGATGTTGAGCCAACACCGGGACTGAAACCTAGTACCCCAGTTTCAATGTCAGAAGCTTGCGCCATGAGATCACATCTCCTCCCTACAGTGGAGAGGATCCAAATTGGGTATGAGTAAGCTCTACCATTTTGTTTAGCCTCTCCTCCTATTTAAAATGCATTACTGTGGAAATTGCATGACATCAGCTGTTTGCCATCTTGCTTTTAGCAGGGATCTCAGTGTCAGGAGTAAAAAAAAAACACAGATCTCTCACAGCATCAATAATGAACCCCAGAAGAAGCTGAGTTTCCGCCTTGGTATCGGGGGCCAACCAAATGTTGGTTTCTTGGGCACATCATCAGGCTGCAGACACACTGTGTGGCAGAAGTTTTTAAATCTAAGAAGGCCAAATGAGGGCAGCTTCTTTGAAGAGCACTTGCAGAAAAATACATGGGTGTTGATTTACCAAAAGGTAAGGGGTGGTGGGAGTGACATAACATACCTTTTGACCTTAATGACATCACAGGAAGTGACTTCATATAATATTTTCCAGGAAGGCATGTCACATGACCCTAACATCACAGCAATTGATATTGCTGAAGTTTCATAATAACTGCATGATTAGCATAACATAATAACACAGACAAATGTCTGTTTTAGATACCACCTATTTTATGGTGTTGACTTGATCTTTCAAGATTGTAGGGCATAAAACTTGCCCTGAATTGTAGTGAACAAGCACACGAGTAAGCCAAACCTCTTTTAGAAATTTGAAAAAAATTGGTTGAAATCAGGCATTTGAAAGCACAATTTTCATATAAATTTGCTAAAATGCCATAGGTCCTGAAAGGAAGACATTAAATATTCAAATAATTTCATGGTGTGCCAAGCCAATGAAACCTGACGTTCCCCAGGGGTTGAGGCCATTTTGTTTCAAAATGTGTTATGGTTCTCCCCATATGTCAAAAACTTCCTTCATTGTGCCAGGGTCAGCATTTTTTCATGGTTGCCCCCATATTTCATGCACACTCCTTTATATCAAAAATGACATAAAATATGCCAGAATTTTGGAATTTATGCCATTCTCATATTGTAGGTGGCCCTTATTTAAAAAATTACCTCAGTAAGTAAGGGCCAGCATTTTGTCTTGGTGCCACCCTTCCATATGCCTGATTGTCCACTTGTATGCCAAGAATTACCTCCCTTCTGCTAGTACCAGCATTCTGCCACTGGTGTCCACAAGCCAAGAATGTCCTCAAATATGCCAATATTTTTCCACTGATGCCCTATATGCCATGAATTACCTGTAGTATGCCGGTGCCGGTTTTTGGAACTGGTGCCCTTTATGCCAATAATTACCCCCAGTGATGGTATTTTGTCACAGATGTCTGTCATGCTAAGAAGTACTGCAAGTATGCCAGCGCCAGCATTTTAGCTTGGGTATCTCTATGAGATAATAATCTCCTTCAGTGAGCCAGAGACAACGACAAACTCGCAAGCATCACATCACATTCTTGCTCACACTCACATTCACTCGCTCACACTCCTTCTTTCACTCACACTCACTCATTCATTTTCACTCACACTCTTAAAACCCTTTATACTCATTCTTATTTATTCTCACTCACTCTAAATCTCACTCACTCTCAAATAGTCATACTTACTGGCACTGAAGCTCAGGTTTATTAATGCTTTACGCCACAAAAGTCATGCAAACTCGGCGCAAAGCGTTAGGGTGGGATTTACTATTCAAAGAAAATCAGGATAGTCAGAGACAGAGGGCAAAGTGGGCTCTGGCACAGGGCCCCAGACTTTTAAGGGGGTCTCCTGATAGAGCCAGCTCTGTTCTGCAAGGCTTGCCCTGATGACCTTGAATAATTCTTCGACCGATTGTCTTAAATACTGTTTCTCTTTAATTTAGTTTTGATGTGAGTGGTGCGTGAAAGTCTATTACTAAGATTTTGCAGCGAAATGTTGTGTTTGTTTCATGCAACATCCATAAATAAAGTTTCATTTAGATCAAAACAGGACTTCATATATGAGAAGAGGGCGGGTGTCATAAAGATTATTTGCAGTAATGTAAGTGAGCTGCTGCTGTGCTACAATATTGAAAACACTCATCACTATCCATGAATATTAGATGTAACAACTTTAGAATTGGACGAGCGTGCCTGTGCACTGTCAGTGACCCGGCCTAAGAGAGCATGAAAAAGCTGAAACTGGATCATAAATTCAAAACTGTTCTGAACAGCGGACTCCTAAATACAACCGGCCCCTGCCCCCCAAAACCCTTAAGATGTCCCAACCGGTCGATGGCCAGCTACCGGTACCTTGCCGAGACCCGGTGAATAGCTTGCGCCAAGCAACTATTTTGCTTCCCTTCATTCTCTTTGTAGAGATTGTTAGGCCTTTTTTTTAGCATTTGTCTGCCCTCACCCAAACCAGTTGCTCAGATTGGCTGAACTGAGCTTAGCTGGGGCGGGGCAGCCAGTGGCGGACGGTGACATTTGAAAGTGGTGGGGCGTAAAATGAATGTCATACTGCACCGTAGCAAATTTGAGAAAGCAGGAAGGTTAATAAAGCAATTGTGAAAGTGCAGTTATTACATTAATAAAGAGATGTCATATAACATAGGTAGCTGCGTATTCAGTATAACCATAGAGCTTCATAACAGACTTTGAGATATAATGCATTTCTGAGTACCTCACAGATGTTTTTTATTTAACAAACAACTAAACAGGTTGCAAACTTGCAGCATTCAACATATTGTTTACTTTTTGTATCTAAAATCAGCACGTCTGTCTTTAAGAGCAGCAAACTTTTCAATAACTTGAACGTTAAAGTCTGGGATTTTTTGAACTAGCTTGCTCTCTATAGAGAGCATTGCCAAAGCATTTAGTCTTTCCCCAAGCATGGTGTTCCTCAGGAATGTCTTAATCCTCTTTAAGGTTGAAAAACATCGTTCTGACTCTGCTGTTGTCATTGGAGTGGTAATGACAATTTTTAGTAAAGCCACTGTCTCTGTAAGTGACTTTTCCATATTAAGTTTATGAATTAAAGCCAGCAAAGACCTGGCACCTTTGGCCTTCCGGTACACAGGCATTGAGTACAGTACAGTCAACTCAGTTTTCAGGTCCTCTTGGTTGAGCATAGGATAAGCTTCCACAGCCTCATTCAGAGCATGCTCAGGGAAGGATTCATCATATTTTGCAAAGTTTTCACTTTCCAATAATGCGGCACTCACCAAATGTTTTGTGAAAGCAAAACGTTCTTGTGCATGCACAATTACAATGTCACATATCTCCTTTGCATTTCGGACCAGACTGGTGATGTTTTTCCTTTGGTTTGCAAAAGTAGAAGCCTCTGGCAGTTTGCTGTCTAAATTGTCAACCTCATCTCTCACTTTGCTTATGCTTTTGACAAACATAGTGGTATATCTTTTCACAGAGACAGTATCTATCTCTCGTGCTTGTAACTGATTGTATAAATTCTCGACAGCTAACATTATGTCATGAAATAAAAACAGAAAGAACTGAAACTCTGTCTTTTAGTGTTCTAGCAAAGCCACGGGCTTCACTGTGAGTTTTGAAATCAAAGGTTTCATTGGCTTCTATGGCTTCAAAACATTTCACAAGGTCCTCCCTATATTGATATATTAGTTTGACTGTACGTATGTTAAAGTTCCAACGAGTTGAGGATCCCCTTGGAACCCTTTTGTCCACAATCTCCTGAAGTGCTTCCGTTCTTTTTGGGGAACGTGAGAAGAATGCTGCCATGCCTCCTACATCCCGAAAGAAAATTTGTGTCTCGGAGATCTTTGATACTGCCTGTTGCATAACAAGATTAAGTTGGTGGGCGTAACAGTGCACATAATGAGCATTAGGGTACACATCTCTAATTCTTTCTGTACTCCACCAAGGCTTCCACTCATTACGGACGCACCATCATAGCTTTGTGCTATAAGTTTTTTTTTTTGAGGCACCTCTGGAAAAATTAAGCTCAGTTGACGCAGTATAGCTGCAGTAATGGTTTCTGCACTAGAGTCTCTTAAATGTGTGAAACCATAGAACCTCTCCACAACATTATTGTCATTGTCCAGGTACCGAAAGACTAATACGGACTGTGTTTGTGTGGCCACATCAGTGGTGTCATCAGCCTGAATAGCCACAAAGTCTGTGTTTTGCAACTCTTGGACAATATGGCTTCTCATAATTTCTAGCATACACTCAAGCAGTTCATTTTGTATCGTTTTAGAGGTGCCCTTAAAGACTGTAGCACTTGCTAAATGTGCTTCCATTTCCTTGTCTATGCTTGCTATTAAATCCACAAGGCCTCTGAATATTCCAGGATTTGGGGAACCTTCTGATTCATCATGGCCTCGCAATGCCAGTTCGAAAGCACCACAGAAACGAATGCAATCAATTATTTTTGATAGTATGTGTCTATTCCTATCAACTGCTTCATTGTGTTTCTGTATTGTTTGGCGGTATGCATCGTTTATGTGCTGCTCAATCGGTGTGTCTCCCAACATTCCCAGTCTTGTCAGGTTTTCCATATGCTTTCTTGTGTGTGCATGCTTCTTTATTTTTTCAGACAAATGCTTCAAGTCTTTTACTCCTTCTCTTGTCCAAGAAAATTCACCTTTAAACAGCATGCAGGGGAAGCAGAACAGTTTGTTTCTTGACGGGCACCCTGTAAGCCAATCAGCTTTTGTGTACCAGGTGTTTGAGAATGTACGTTTGTAAGATTTTCCTCTGTCCTGGGTAACTTGTTGTAGTTGTAGGTCAGTCCGATCAGGTCCTAATCTCTTTATATGTAGTTTCTGTTCTAGTGGCTGTGCATGGAATGACAGTGTAATTAGTTGTTCTACTGTATTCATCATGCCGATGCTGTCCTTACCAATATGAAAGAAACCTGTCAATAGTCAAAGTACAACGTATAAGATTTGGTGCAATAATATCAAATTTCAGTATAAATACATATATCTTGTGCATTATCGCAATATATCTCCAACAGCTCCCCTTTGGACAACATGACTGCTAAAAATACAGCCTTACTGCCTGCTGCCTCTGTGTGCCATAGTGGTTGCTGAAGGCACTGAAACAGACACTGCGTGAGGGCCTTGAACAAGGCAAGGAATAGATAGTGCCTTTAATAACCGTTATTGCCCAAAGCACAGGGCTAAGGCTCAGTATTAGTAAATTCCATCCACTGAGGGTACAATGTTCAGAATGTGCACCCACCCCAACCACCATGTAGAGTGACCACCAGTACTGGTGACCACATACATAGCCCTAACTCCAGTCTAAAAAAAAATAGCATCAGTTTCCTTACCTTTAACACTGGTGTTTGCTGGGTTGTAGCAGGGGTGAAAGAGCAGCAAAGGAGGTTGGGGCCTCTTGTTCTTCGTCCAAAAATTGCCCAAAAATTAGGTAATGGTTCAGGTTGTCAGGCTTTACCAGGTGCTGAAAATAAAAATATAACAATTTATTTTTGAAACATTAGGGTAATTAAAAAAAGACTGGGGGAAAAACATAACGCTTCAATTTTTACCTTGCAGTTTGCATGCAGCTCTTAGAGGACAGTTAATAGCTCACTGTTGTATGTTAGGATTTTAACTTACAAACTGCAAGTAACAAAAGGATCTCTCTGACAAAAGCAGTGACTCACTGACCTATTTACATCATGTGCATTTTGTGATCTGCATCAGGTACATGTTCTTTGCAGCAGGCACATTAACCTTCTGCGCTGCCTTTCCATGAGTCAAAACTTCCACTAGACAAAACTCTGATCTCTCTCTAGGAAAAACATTAACCATTAGCGTTATCGTGACATTTTTATTGTCTCTCGTCAGGAGGCCGCTTGCTAAAGCGCTTTGAGAAAAAGTGCCGAATAAGGGTCATCATAACTTAATGGAACGCTTGAGTGTGCAAGGATGACAAGCTGAGTGGACATTACTTAATGCCTCGAGTTACCCCAGGTTGTTTCCGGCAAATAACTTAAGTTGAGGAAGTGCTTGGGAGCTGAGTACTTCCCTGCGCTCACACAGCAGGTTGTAACTTGCACAACGTGTTTTGTGAGTACTGGTGACAGGGCACGGAACAGAGCTGCATGTATTTCAAATGTTATAATTATGCTGAGCTCTTCCGTTAATTGGCCTATCTCATGTGGCTTTTAACTTTTTATGCTGCTCATCTGCTCATTACCGCAGCCATTTAATTCCATTAGCACCTTAATTACACAGGAACAGCAATGTCTTCTGATAGCCATTATTAAAGAGTCTTTACGTTTATGCTTGATTCAGGAAATGTGTTATGAAAAGCAAGATGTTCCAGACTCCGCTGCTTTAAAGTGTTCTTTGCGGTACCCCCGTTGTTCCTGGCACTTTTTAAAAAATTTTTTAAAAGGGCCAGTGCAGAAGGGGATATTTTTGTGACTTTGGATATTGCGCACCACTTTTTTTTCTTGTATAGCCCTACTCATTCCAATGCAGGGTGTCAGAGCGCTTTACATCAGAAGTGCATATTACATGTACAATATTTTATATAAGTTTGTAAATGAATGTACAGGATGTGTTGCATAAAACTGGGGGTTGCAAGGTGTAGAAGTCACATATCATCTTCCATATCTCACTGTGCTATTATCCTCGCAAAGCACTCAAACGTACACATGATAGACCTGCTAAACATATATGTGAAGGCTTTAGATCTGATGTCACTTCCTGTAAAGTCGTGGCTTGTGATGCCATGTGTGATGTCATGCGCCGTGATGTCGCACGCCATGATGTCACTTGCATACTGCCTAACTAGGTTAGGCCCCCCACTTCTTTTTTTAGGACTTGTGCCCTGGCCCTCTGTATGACCGCATGCCATGCTACCTTCGGAACATTCTCAGAGCGCTTTTCTTTGAGACTCTCTGATTAAATAATTTTTATCCTATCGCTGTAGAAGGTCTGCTTTTAATGTGAGTGGTAACTGTGCTACTGTAAAGCGCTCTGAAGCCTCTGGCCATGCCCACCGCTATACAGAATCGCAAAAATAAGTACATTTTAAACTTTAAGTGTTAAATCTTGAGCCCCTCTGCACGTGTGCATTTGGGAATGATTCCCCGCGGGTGAACTGTGTAGGTTGTGTGTGCCCGTGCCCGCCACTCTCATGCACATCCCGGCGCATGCGTCCTCTCTCTGTGACCCTGAGCAGTGTGCCCTGGCATGTCTGTTTCTGACATTCCTCTTCCAGAGGGTATTCAAGGAAGGTGAACAAGGAGTTTAGCTGCCTCCTTGGTGGAATTTAAGACAGTTTTCCTTTTTGAGATTTGTACGGGTTTGACTTGGGCAACTCCTCATACTTATGTCTTCATTATAGACTTCATGGACTGGTTGAGTGTAGAATTAACTTTGGCTTTGGGGCTGGTGTGTTAATCTCTGTGATGGCATAAATTGTAGATTTCAACAAATCACTGGGTGTGCTTGGAAATCTAACGTCCATTTATGCTTTAATGTTCCTCATTATTAATGACTGGATCATAGACGAGAGACATAGGGGTAATGACCCGATTACTTACTGCCAATCTTCAATAATTCATACTTATCCCACTCATCACGAGATGCCCGCCCACCTTTACATCATGCTCTCCATCTGAGCTTGTCGTGTGAGGAGGATGCTGGGAGGGTAAGCCTACTTACAGCTCTCGTATTGGGTGGACAGGCGTTCTTTTTCAGCATTTCATGTGGTTCCCTTTCTCATGGAGGTGGGATCTCCTCATTAATAAGGAATGGAATGAGTATGAGGAGAACCAGATGTAATTAATATTGCCAGCAAGTAGTTGGGCCATTACTTTTGGTTTTAAAAATACCTTCAGTTCATCTTGGCTTGGAGGAAGGCCCACGTTTTATGTAGTCTTTGTGGAAGGTGCAGTGACCTACCTATCTAGGTCAGAATTTAACAAGAGGGAGTCACGCGACACTGCACACAGTTCACAGTATGCACGAAACAAGAGTCGAGGCATAGCATCCGGAAAAAACAAATACTCTTAGGTAATGCAAAGAAAGAGTGAAATGCAAACACGTCCTGCATTGTTGCCATAGATTACATTAAATGTTTTACAGTCCTGGTTGAGAAACTGAACAATTGTTGCTTGGACTTCAGTATCTGGCACTGTAGTGACTCATTTCAGAGTCATGTAAAGCCCTGTTATAGGCAGACACATGGACGTCCTTTGATTGTGTACTATACAAATGATAGGATCAGACTGTACCCCAGACATACCAACCGCAGGGGTGAATTTAAACAAAAATGAAGGAGCTCAAAGTTTTTCCTAAGAGCCCGCTGTCATTGCTGCTGAGTGCTGGGATTGCCAAATACCAAGGCTGACTACTTTTGATTCCGCCTCATGCCTCTTTCTCCCACCCATCTACACTGCACTCCTAGTCTGTCTCACCCTTGGTGATTCTTTTTCAGTTTTCTCCCTTTTCACTTTTTTTATGATCTTCTTATTTTTCCTCTTCTCTCTGCCTTTTTCTCTCGGGATCGAAGTCTGATAATGAATAGTAAATCCCAGCCCCAAAAATAAGTGCATCCATCTGCGCACAAGGATCACTGCGTCTGCCTGCCTTTTATCGAGCACCTCTGCCTGCCCAGGAAGTGTTCTAATTTTCACCAGAAGCGTGCTGCGTGGAACGGACGGCTAAGCGTCTTAAAATGAAATATGGAAGCCAATAGCTCTTAAAAACAAAAACAAAAAAAACACAGAAAGCAACATCTGTGATATGCTGCCAGACATCGTTAACAAGGTACGAGAAAGTCAGACGCTGCACGTGTATTGAAATGCTTTTGTGGCACAGCATTAAAAATTACATTAACTACACATCTATAAAATACATAGCCTATGATAATAACAGTATCTTGACTGGATTCACAGAAACAAGTGAAGCGACATGCTAGACTCTGTGACCCGCTGGCGCTGAATCAATCCCTTATGAGGCACTGTTTGCTTGATTGCTTCTACATATTTGATAATATTAATCATAGGCTGGAGCGGAGCCGCGTGCGTTCATAACTTATGAACGCACTCGGCTCCGCTCCAGCCCTATGATTAATATTATCAAATATGTAGAAGCAATCAAGCAAACAGTGCCCTCTGCCCTGCCCAGCCACACAAAACTACAGCCAGATAACGGTAATGTGACGTCGTGCCCTGGAGTAACAATTATTTCTAGTACTATTTTTGAAAATATTGCGGTTGTTATAATAAGCTTGTTAGTAACATGCAACAAGCTTATTATAACAACCGCAATATTTTCAAAAATAGTACTAGAAATAATACAGAAGGTCCAAGGAAGAAAACAAAGTGCCAGCGAACGTAATGCAGTGCAGACATTATGCGCCGGCCCGGGTCACAGAGGGGGCCCCCCTCCGACTCTTACTTTTGATTCCAATTTCCAAGCCAACGTCACGGTTGAATCACGAACAACAACGAACAGATTATTAGCCAAATAGTGGCACAACGTAGACCACGAGCAGTAGACTCTGTAAACACACCAACAGTCACAGCCAGGCACGAGGTCTGTGTGTGGTGGCACGACTCGTGACTCGTGTGGCCGCAGCGCTGTGTGACGTGCCGGACTGCGCTGCGTCTGCGAGATGGCCAATCACTACTGCATGGCTTCACATAAGCCACAGTGATTGGCCATACAAGTGCAGCAGTGCCACCACCCACGCGCGGCACCCATACATACAGGCTGCGCACTCTCAGCCAATCCTGGCGCTGCATTAGCAGCGCCACTGCGCTGCAGCGCCAGGATTGGCTACGAGCAGGGTTACTCCCCGCCCATTATGAGACCAGAGGGGCTGCGGTATGAAGCAGCACCCTCGGGTCCCTCGACAGTGGCAACTCAACTGTAAGGGAAGGTAATGCGCATGTTCGGGCTGGTCATAAAAATGACCAGCCCAAAAACGGACATGCGCTCTGCTGCTGCACTGCTGCACTATCACTCAAGCTGCCGCAGCCCCGCCCCCACCCACCCTCTTCGGCGCCGGCCCGTCCGATTGAGTCGGGCTTGTCCCGGTAGCGAGACTGCGCTGCCAGATAACTTTTGTTTTACTTTTAGGTTTAATTACATTTTAGCGTGACGGTGGTCCATGTGGCTTAGTGGGGCAACGCCCCAACGCCCCCAATGGACGCACCGCCACTGACTCCAGCGCAAGCAGTATTGAACTGCTACTGGGAACTGCGTTAGCGTTTAATGCCTTTTGCAGCCTGACGCTGCACTTGTGATCCTGTGTGATTTGTGCTTGATGTAAGCAGCAGGCCGGAAAGCCTGGTAGCTGCATAGTGCAGGTGGCACAAGCAGTTCTGAACTGCTACCGGGACCTGCACCACCTTCCTTTTGCAGCCTGCACCGAGTGTTTGATCCTGCTCGATGTGTGCGTGGAGCAGGAGATCGGTAAGCCCTGGCCCTTCCTAATAGCTGCATAGTGAGCCCCTGGCGCAATAGCTGCATAGTGAATGTGGAGAGGCAGCTCAGCGCAAGTTAGAAAATGTATTTTCAACGTGTGTTCTCGAACATTTAACGTTTTATTACATTAAAAAAAAGCAGTGTGAAACTCTGCTTTATTCTAATGATTATACTTAATCATTTATTTTAAACAAATTGCATCTATCTGATCACGCTGCTAGCTGCAAGTTCGCAAACCAGAGCCAGGAACTTTCTTTTCATTATCATATTTGGAGAAATGTAAAATGAAGTTTCTGCTTCGGTTTGTGCCCCGGGACAACTTGTACTTTCTGTTTTAAAAACAGATATATTGGTAAAAACGCTGATTTAATGAGTTTGTGGGAGAAATGTAGAATGAAGTGTTAACTTTATGCCACAGAAATCATAATGCTTAACACTTCACTTTACATTTATTCAATCCAAAAAGTATTTGTGTTTGTATTTATTCTGTTGCAAATGTGACTCACATCGTAAAATTAACAGAGAGAACTGATTCAAGATTCGGGGTTAGTTCTATGACCCCTTTACATGAGCATTCATTATCATTAAAAATAAAATAATGCACATAGTGAAACTATAGTTGCCACCTTTCCAAATACCAGCCGTTTGTTGTTTTAATAATCTGCAAAGTCCTGAACATGAAAGAAAATCTTATGTATTAATTTGTAACATAACTTTTCTCCCTTCGGTTACTTTAATTTAATTATTAGTCGGGGATCATTAACGCAGAACTAGAACACATTTCAAAGAGCTTTCTATTTATATTTGCTGTTTAAAGTGTGCACATATAAGGGCTCGCTAAAAATACCGGCTTTAGGCGATTTTACTCATTTTTGCACCGGCTAGAACATTAAAATACCAGTGGTGCCGGTAGAAAACCGGTCAGGTGGCAACACTAAGTGAAACCACTGCCAAATATATACAAAAGTAAGAACTTTTAATTAAAATTCAGAGTGTATTTCTCTAACATGCAGAAGAATTTAATCTCAGAACAACAGGTTATATCACTGCATTGAGAAGCATTTTTAGAATTAATAGTAGTTTTTCAACATCATGGACTCCCTCCATCTCTGATGACAAAAAAGGAAAGTCACTTGTCATCTGCATCATATATGTGGTCTAGGTTGTTATTACTACACACCAAGCTATGTAGACGCACAGGAGAGATTTTGTACAGTGCACACTCTGGACAGGCTTCAGCTTGTCCAGAATGCAGCAGCCCATACCAGCTTTCAGCTTCCCCGGAATGCGCATGTGTCCCACCTTCTGACGAGCCTTCATTGGCTCCCACTAAGAAAAAGAGTAACCTTTAAGACCTTGCTCATCACCCAGAAAGCCCTGTATGGGACTGGACCAGAGTACCTCAAACGTAAGATCGCATTTTATACCAAACGAAGAGCTCTCTGTTCCTCCGACCTGCTGTTAGCTAACACCCCCCGAGTTAGAAAGTCGAGGACAGGGGGCAAGGCTCTCTCTTACCTTGGACCTGCCCTCTGGAACAAAATGCCCTTCCATTTAAGAAACATTGAATCGACACCTCTGTTCCAAAAGAAACTGAAAACCTGGCTCTACTCATGCCAATAACCTTTTCTCCCCCGCTGCTACCCTTTCAGCTTTTAGCGCCAGGACACTCCTTGGAGTAGCAGTGCGCTCTATAAATACCCCCACATAGACATAGACTCTAAACTGATGCATTTTAAGATGCTGTCATGTGTGATAATTAAGAAAGGGTAGGCATTGTGTTGAAGCATTTATAGTGCCTACTAACCCAATGTGTTGCACTGAAGCACTTACCTACATGGTCAGCAAGCTATGCCATGTAGGGTTTGTGGTTGGAAGTGTTTTCTTTGGTTTGTGATCCTATGTGCCAACTGTTTCGATGTCTTGCCTGATGAACATCAAAGTGTGGTTATCATGTTATGGGACGCAGCGCGTAGGAGTGTGGTGGATGATGAGGTGTGAGACAGATATACAGTTTATAATTTTCAGTCTGCTGACCGCTTTTAACATATCTATAGGTCCCATTGGTATTTCTGGTGAGTGTAGTAGTCTGCTAGCAGCCTTAGTTGGTTACTACCAAGGTCAGGATCACATAGTTTGTTGATGAGGCAACCCGGGATTGACCCCAGGTTTTCTAGTTTCATGTTGTACAGTTCACCCAAACATAGCTGCCAAGGTTTCGGATTGCTCTGTGTGACATTTTCATAAGTTTACTGTAATTATGAGTGACATTTCAACGAGTATGAGTGACATTTTCTCACAAGCAAACTTAAGCAATGAAGATGAGGGAAACAAATATCAGAAATTGCACCCATTGAGCAACGAGAAACTAAGGAACTGAACTAAAGTGCGCTAACGGCAGGCAGCTGAAAACTGAGCATAGCAGAGTCTGACACTGCGTGACTGCACAGTTCTCAGACTCAGTACACTACAGGCCGGGGGCGCAGGCAGCTCAAAATGATTGAAGCAATGCATTCATTTTATTTATTAATATAGCAGTCATAGCAACTGCTACATACCGGCGCCGCAGGCTCATGCAGACCCACTTCGTTCATTACTTCGTTTCCGGGCGAGCCGGCACCGCAGCAATTGGAGGGCCCCATGGCCGCAACGACTCATGTCGTAGACCACTTTCCAGTGGCAATGATCTCATTTCTGGCTCAGCCCCAGGCAATAAACACTGTCTCAGCCGCTGGAGCCCGTAGGGTCGGGTCCGGTTGCGGGATCACTCTGCTTATGCAGCAGCCTGTGTTGGCTCCTTGTCGCACAGTCTCCAGAATCTCCCCCCCACCCATCGCCTTCAAATATTAACGGAATGAAATTGTGGCAGCCATCTTAATCAGCATAACTTTCATTTTAGTCTAATCAGACAACTGCGAAAGCTCACGCTGTGCTCGCAATAAGCAAAATCTCTGCAATACCTAATAAAGAAGGACTCACTTTTTAAATATACCGAGGTGTCCTAATTTAAATTTGTGTACGTAATGACAAACATTATGAGTGCGAAGATTGATGTCTGGACTCAGGACTCTTGTTTAAATTCTGCCTGTTGATACACGGGTGCAACCATTGAAGCCTGCCTATGCCACCGGTGATTGGGCAAACAAAACCATGACAGTGAAGTCTCTCGTGACGTGGCCGGCTGGGCCCGCCTATGCCGCCGGGGATTGGGCAAACAAAAGCATGAAAGCGAGGACTCTCGTGACACTGCCCTGATGTCAGTGAAATTTCTGCTGTGTCGAGTAAAACATTGTAGCAAACTGCGAGCTGAGCCAGCCCCCAAGCCAGCCACAAAGACAACGCACTGTCAGCTAAGCTTTGCGCAGTCTGGAGGTGCTAAATGCCACTGCTCCAGCAGACAGCTGAGGCGCTGGAAAAATACGTGACAATGCATTCCAGTGCTGTGAAGCGGACCAACACACTGAAATGCGTTAGTCTAATGCTTGATGCGTGGTACTTGGCAGGGCTGCCCAATGGGTATTTCCTTCTCCCTAGAGATGGTTTGGCGACCTGTAGTGCTTCACAGGATGAGTTGTGGCCTGTGGTGTACTGATGAAGAACATAAGACATGAGCAGAGCACCAGAGCAGTTCCGAGCAGCACTGCTCAATGACCGGACTCTTCGCAACAGGGCCAGTCAAAGAATAACTGATCATCCTGATACTGAGACATTTTCAGTCCTAAGTATAATAGGATAATCAGATAACATTACTCCCTGCCTCAGTTAGCTGTGTGCAATGTGTATGGCATAGGTCACACCTCACCAATGAAGCAATGTTTGGTTCAAAACTCATTTAGGTTTTAGGTCCAGGATATTTTTTCTTGTAATTGTTGCTTTCATGTTACGTAGCAAAAAAAGAGCATGTACTCATTCTAATGATTTTTGTGACATTTTACTTGTCTTGCGTACATGTAAACTTCTTGACTCAAAAATACAGGTGAAGGCAGGCATTTAAGAGGGTGACACATTAAGAGGAGTGGAGAATGAATGTTCTTTCGGAAGGGGATATTGGTTTGAAATGTGAGTGATTCCAGTTGCTCTGAGTCAGAGGTCACATGCTTATGTCATCAAATCTGCAGCTGTCATGGAATATCATTATCTGGAGTAGTTTTGAAAACTTGTCCTTTTAAAAAAGAAAAAGTCCAATGTTTGCTACAAATTTAGGAGTACCTGATAGAAGTGAATTACAAAACTTTCACCTTTGTCAATTGGGTCCTTTGTGTGGTGAAAATTGTAGTCCTCTTCCTATTTGCAGACGTCAGCTAAACTTCACACAACCCATAGTTTTTGGCTCTTCTTAGGTCATGCTGAATCAGATCTAGGGTAATTTGTGAAAAGTTATCAGGTCAGAATAACTTTATTTGGTTGCCAAGCAGACATAAACATACACAGAAATAACAATAAAATTGAGCGTTATTTACTATATATATGCTCCTGTTTCCTCTCACAGTGAAGAAGAAGTCTGCACTCTGGGCGTAAGTTGTTCAAAGCTTTATTGTTTAAAATCCAGCAACTTGTATCAGGAACGCGTTTCAGCCATCTCATGCAGCCTTTGTCAACCTAGTGAAATGCCGGTTTTCTTTGCTTAAATAAGATATGCACGTGTGTTTAATCATTGCCATAGTGGAAATACTTTAGCTCAGCACTTCACTCCATTCATCTGAGTAATCACGGACCAGTGTCCCTTTAAATAGTTCCATGGCTATTGCCTGTGCTGTGCGAGAATGTGCAAAAATCACTGTGCAAAATATGCGTGTAAATTAAAACTGGCTTTCTTGTCAAGTTGCAGTTGATATGACATTTTAAAATCAATTTGAGTCTTACATGATGAGTTGTTGTTGCCTTGCGCCCCACCTTAAGGCAGCTGCCTTGTTAGGCCCCAGCTCCGGAGACTCCTCTGTCATCAGGCTGGGATTACTCACAATCCTTCCGTCACCTTCTCCGGGGTGCCCCATGTTTCACAAGCCGTGACCCAAACTTTTTGCGGTTTTCCATGTGGGCTCCAGAGCGCTGGTGGTGCAGAGAAAGATGTCTCCGCTGACGTCTATTACATGCTCCTGTTTCCTCTCACAGTGAAGAAGAAGTCTGCACTCGGGGCGTAAGTTGTTCAAAGCTTTATTGTTTAAAATCCATCAACTTGTATCAGGAACGCGTTTCAGCCGTCTCATGCAGCCTTTGTCAACCTAGTAAAATGTCGGTTTTCTTTGCTTAAATAAGATATGCACGTGTGTTTAATCATTGCCATAGTGGAAATACTTTAGCTCAGCACTTCACTCCATTCATCTGAGTAATCACGGACCAGTGTCCCTTTAAATAGTATAAATATATAGATCCCCTTCAACCTGCCTCCTCCAGCATACGAACAGACTCCAACACGCTCGGGCTCACTTGAAAAGGAGTTTATTGGTGGCTACAAACAACCAGGTAACATGTTTCAACCGCGAAGGCGGTCTTTGTCAAACCTAATGTTGCTGCCATTTTTGTTCTTTTATACCATTGCTAAAGTGTCAACAACCTTAAAGTGACAGTGCACAATTTCCAAATTAAAGTGACGTGCATTCTCAATCCTGAGAGAAAGTGACCTGTGCCTCTCACATATATTGCCATTTCTAAAGTGCTATTTTTTACACATTATATACGACATAATAAATATCAAATGGTAAAATTCATTTAAGGTTCATCTGAAATTCATCAATGGCTGAATGCTTTGATTCTATTTGTAAAATCATCATAGAGTTTCCCAATTGATGTAAAAACTACAAACTTCACCCAAGTGCAAACTACTTCATGACACTTGGTGCATTATTTGTGCTTTAATGATGACAACAATAATAATACTACTAATTTAGGGCAAGTGCCCATTTAGGGGCCGATTCCGATTCGTGCCGGAAAACGTACCGACCGACTCGGTACGGGAATATAGTCCGACCGACACGTACCGGCGCTGCCTATCCGCGTAGTACGATGCAATGCATGTGAATTACGACCGACTCGTACGGAACACAAGCCGAACGACCGAACCGCACGAAACCAGCTATCCGGCCGGAAAACTACGCGAATAGAACCGACCGACACGCACCAGGAATGAACCCGACAGAAACGTACCCGCGAACTCCGACCCGCGCAGTACGATGCAATGCGTGGAAAACCAGACCGAGTCGCACGGAGCCCAAGCCGCACGACCGACACGCATACAAAACCGAGCCGAAGCAACCCAATACTCCGTGACCGACGCGTACGCCGCACATGTAACCCAGCAGAAACACAGCTTGAAAGACTCGGAGAAGCCTGCACGAGCCCACTTCAGCGTCCTACTCGGTCAGAAGAACGTCTCCTACATGCCCAAAACCCACAAAGGAAAAATACAAAAAAAAGGGCCAAACAAGCAATGACAAAGTTAATAAATACAGGGGTGAAAAAACATGGAACAAAGACACACCCACAACCCCACCCATATAAAGGCCACAAATCACTACCATGATCCTTTGCAAATTCAACTGACATGCCAGCACAGAACACCATCAGACAGCAAACACAGACACACCCACAACTCATCCATCACACAAGCCACACACCATTAGCACCTCCCAAATAGCACCCTCACATACACCCAGCAAAACCTACACTCACCCACCCTCACTTGCACACTCACACACACATCAATCCCCAACACCACCCATCACCATGCCCCCAAAGAAGAATCCAAAGTTCCTAGACAGTGAATTGGAAGTCCTGGTAGATGAGATCCTCAGGGTAGAGCCACAGTTGTTTGGTACATTGGTCCAACAGACCCCCATGTCGCAGAAAACCAAGATGTGGGAAAGGATCGTCGACAGGGTGAACGCACAATCACCATGTTTGCGCACAAAGGAAGACATCCTGAACAGGTGGTATGATGTGCGCAGGAGGGTCAAGGAACTACTAAAGAAGGATTACGCCTTGAGTCATCGCACCGGCAGTGGCCCTCCTGCCAAACCAGTATACCTCAGGCCCTGGGAGGAGAAGGTGCGGGCCATCCTACCACCAGTGAGCGTATATGGACTATCAAACATCCCAGAGCCTAGTGAGTACACAACCAATATACCCAATATTGTGTGACAATACACACACATCACTGTCAAGGGGATAGTCAAACCATGCACCCTTAGCAAATCCACAGCAACCAAAAGATAATCATCCCAAGATGTGTATGTTAGTTAGATAAACACAATACATGCCATCTCATAGTGATATGTAACTGTGTCATGACATGTACAAACCTAACAACAAATAGAGCAAGGCAGTGGCACAAATCTAACCAACAAACACTGTCAGATATTTTGTCACCACTAGAACACCACCTCACAGGGAAGCTCACTGAAAGGAAGGAATGCTGTGTATGCTGGTGAAGTGAGTGTAGCCAATAGCATGATGGGAGTTGTAGTCACAGATATCGGTCACCCTCACAATTGGCCCATCAACACCACTCTGAGCCATGCTCACATCACAGGGAGTGGAAAAGAACTGACAAGATGGCTGACACTGGGTACTGCTGTGGGGAGCACAAGGCCCTGCTGGGAACCGTGCACCAACCAACGGCAGGACACCACTGACTGACATCCTGAAAGCCAACTTGCACTCCTTGCAATGGAAGCACGTTCCATGGTGGGATATCTGGCTGGGTGGGAAGGAGGACTGACAGCTCTGACCATAGTTACAAGCAGCTTTTCTCACACCCCCCCTTAACACAAACTCCACACAACTCACCTGAGAGAATGCAATGCCTCACACTCTAATTAAATATCCCACAAAGAACCACCACCCTGGGTTATGCTGTGTGAAGCACAGGGACACTCTTGGGACTTGTAGCAAACAAACGCCAGGACAACACTGTCAGCCATCCTGTCAGCACAGGCACACTACCCCACAGGGAAGCAGAGTCAAAAGGAAGGAAGTATGGGCATGCTGGGAAGGGGGGTGTAGGCAATAGCATGATGGGAGTGGTAGTCACAGCTCAACATCCCCCACCCACATGGCCCAGCAAGTTCACACTGAAGCATGCACACCTCACAGGGAGTGAAAAGCCACTTCTAAGATGTCTGACAA